>JAQIWK010000222.1:0-19916 GCA_034695265.1 Dissorhina ornata | reverse complement strand
GTTTACAACTATCGTAAAAGCTCTGCTGAAAAATGCTTGTCATTAAAGCATAGGTTTGTGGATCAGTGGTATTTATATGCGTCTACGACTGCGTAATGTAATCATAGCCTATGCCTAACGCAGTCGGTTGTCATATAAATATCACTGATCCACAAACCTATTTTTAATGTCAGACATTTATCAGTAGAGCTTTTTATGATAGTGGTACATTATCTTATTTATGTAATACCTTATATTGAAAAATATTGTAATATATACTATAAAAATTTGCCATTGGCATAATGTTAGGCATTTTAAGGCTTTGGCATATTGGCAGTCATTTTATGGCATTTATTTATTTGGTAGGCATTTTGACAAACGCCAAATTTAGTGTTTCATCTCTTGTTTTGCAATTCTCTTCTTTAGTCATCGATAGTATAGTTTGTAAATATTTTTATCAAATTATTTTCACTTATATATTGATTAATTTAATTTTAAATTTCCTTATTATCATCATATTTTGTAATTAATATGCATATAATTTTAAATAAAATATAAAATGCAATTGTAATAATTGTAAAAAAAATTATTTTAAAAATATTTAATTCAATTAATATATAAAATTAATAACAAAAGTTTTACTTTCGCGATGACATTGATATGAATTTAAATATAATAAAATCAAAAGCAATATAAACTAATAATAACTAATAATAGTTTTTATTTTATTTTTTGGTCAGACAATTGATACTTTTTGATGAATAAAATAATAATATTTTGGATGACAATCAATGGTTTATAATATAAACTTTATATGATTTTATGTAGTAATCTGTTAGATATAAATAGATGACAATGTTGTAGCAAAACAACTCATAATTTAAATATTACTTTTTAAACTAAATTATTTTATATGAAATTAAAAATTAATATTTAAATTGTTATACAAAAATGTTTATCCAAAAAGTGTTGCTATCATTGATACTATCGAGTGCTATAGTGAGCGCTATATTCTGGAATAAATTCAATACACAAAATGTATAGTAATTCTGTAATTTTTGTATCAATTCTGCCAATAATTGTAACTTAATTTCCCATTCATTCAGAGTATTCGCATTTGTTTTAACTCTAATATTCCCAATGTTCTGGTAATTATAGTATTACTTTGTTTTAAAAACTAATTTATATATATATATTTGCAATTAAAATTAATTATTTAAAATTTTTTTTATAGAGTTCTTGTATTTTGTGTAATGCAAATCAGTATACACTACATGTAAGTATTCTTACAGTTTAACCAAATTTTAATTATAGACACATTTAACGCATATATTACCACAATTTGTACTTCAATTAACTGGATAGTCACTGGCATGTACCGGATCGGTAATAAATTTAGCTAAATATTACATAAATATGCTTAACATTGATGATTAATTGTGTAATTAGAGTGCTGTACCGGCGACCACCAATCAAACCCAAATGTTATGTATGATATCTCGATGTCAGCAGTCGTTTAACAATCAGGCCATCTTCGGTAAGAAGAAGAAACGAAGTTTACATTCAAGTGCTAATCGTTTGAAGGATTTCAAGCATATTATTTTGAAGACCGAGTTCACAGAAATTGATACAGAAATGGATCTTTAAGTTTATCATCATATTTGGCAATTAATACCATTTTTAGTCGAGAATTATTCCTAATATTTATTTTAAACTTATTCTATTATTTTCATTACAAACAATACTTTTGGTTTGTATTGCTTTTCAAATTTAGTTTATTATATTGTAATACAAATTATTGTATCCAATTGTAGAGATTTGGCAAATGTGATGGATAACATCCGGTACTAACTAACTTACCTGGCAATAGCTTTTTCACATGCAATACAATTTCAAGTATACATAAGCAGCCAAAAGATGGGTTAATATATTTTTTTAATAAATATTTTTTTCAAACACTTTACACATAATATTTTAAATATTTAATAATATATAAGTAAAACAACAATTTTTTTAAATATATTAATTTTGATAAAATGCATTCAAATTATTAAACTAATTATATTTTGCAAATAAAATAATTATGTTGACTTTGATCAGGATAACAATAATTTTTTGTTTGTTTTTGTTTTAAAAAATAAGTACAAATTTAATTTTCAATTCAACTCTTTATTTAATTTATTTTAAATATAATTATAAAAATTAGAAACGTCTTAAATTAATAATAAGATTGAAATATAAATAACAAATGTTTTAACTTTTTTGTTGTTTACTTCAGTGTTGTATTTTGCTATTAAATACTGGATTTACAATTAAAGTATTAAATAAAAAATAAAATTCAAAACTTTATTATGTTTTTAATTAAAAATTAACTTATTTTTTGTCAAACTTAAGCTGCATTTTAAATATCGATTGAATTAAATATTTTTTATTTATTTTTGGTATACAATAGTCAATAGATATTAGTTTTGTATTGTTTTTCTTATTATATTAATTAAATATTTTTTTTATTGTAATAAATAGTTTATATAATAGTTTTGTTGTGTTTATTAATATATAATTTATATATTTATATATATAGTCTATAATATTATTAAACAAATGATTAATAATTTAGTTAATTTTTCTTGAATTAGCAAACAATTGATTAAATTATTTGAAAACTTTTACACTTTTTTTTATAGTTTTCAAAGATTTGTTTTTATTATTAATTTGTTTTTTTGTCGTAAATATCATCAAAATTCATAAATAACTTGACAATCAAAATATCCGTATTTCTTATGTAATAATTATAGAGATTATGAGTTATTATAACAATTAAAAACACATTAATTTGTTTACAAATTAAATATAATTATAAATAGCATAAAAGAAAAACAATTAATATATATATATATTTTTAAAATTATATATATATTATAATATATATGTGGATGAGCTTTGATTATATCAAAAAGAGTTATGTATTTTATTTTTCAATTTAATTTTTTTTATTGTTTTTTGTTTTACACTTAATTTTAAGTTAAAAAATACTATTATATTGAGAGATAGACGGAGAGATAAATAGTTTTTTCAAAAACAAAGTATTTTTAAATTAAATTAAAAAAAACAATTTTCAACTAAATAATTTGCAAACAAAAATTTAAATATAGTTAAAATTTAAAATTTTTCAATGTTTTAAATATTACAAAACAAAAACAAATATACTGTATAAAAAACTAAGCAAAAAATATAATTGTTTAATAATATTAATTAATAATAATAATAAAATTTTCGGTGCATTTGTTCTCACATCGACTTTTCATCAATTGTCACAAAAAAACTATTTAAAAACAAAAACTTATGTATAATTATAATAATAATAATAAAAAACACTTTGTAATATATAATATATATGTAATAATTAATTAAATAATCAATAGATAAATAGTTTAAATGGATAATAAGTTTAGTGATTGATTGATTGGGTTATAAATTTATTTTTATTATTTAATAAATAAATAATAAATTGAATTCATATGAGAGGGGAGAATATGTGCGACTATTTTGCAGACAAACAAACATTTTGTTTAAAAATGAATTAAAAATAATTGGCTAAAACTGTAAGGAAAACTGTAAGAAGTGTTGCAAATCATAAATAGATTTACTTTTTTGTTATACTATTAAAGAGATTCCCTGACATTTGGCATAAAATATATTACTTTTTTTATAAATATTTTTTTCATAATTTAAATAATTATTACTGTTAGTATCGTTACGAAGAATAATAACCTAACCATCCATTAGTTATTGATAGTTATATATCCAATGATAATAATCTACATAATTGTTGCACAACTTCTATATAAAAACGAGATGGCGTTACATATTAATTATAACTTAACTATAAAACTAATTAATAATTAAATCAACATTTATTTGAGAGACAATTGTGAAGCACATGACCAGAAGCTAGAGAGTGGCGATCGGTAAGAGTCACCCGCATTGAGCGCATATGGATTTGTGTCGCGCAATGGCTTTGGATTGAAACTCAACGGAACCCACCGTTGCTCTGGTCTGCCTGTGCTTTGTATTTGTCCCACAATTAGGCAGTACTTCAATGTGTTGTGTATTTTGAATGACTTTTCAGTGTCGCAATAAATGCTATAATTAATAGACTCTGAAATAAGTCAATCAATTTTGAGCTAAACATTGATTGAAAAACTAATTTTTTTTGTTTTGTTTAATTCATTGAAACCCTTTAGCCATCCGTGAGTAACAAAAGAGCATAATTTTAAAGCATTTTTTGAATCACAAGTAATACTGACAATGAATTGTTTAGTGCCAATGGATTAATTAACAATTACCTGTATTTTAATATATTTATATATTCAATATTGATATGCATTTCAAATGTAGAAATTATTTTTAATATTAAAGTAAAAATACAAATTGAGACCAAAATAGTGTTTTATAACTGAAAAACAATGGTTTTATATATTGAAAGCGAAAACAAACAAAAAACAAAAAGTATAGGCTTTTGCAGCTCTAATGCAAAACAATATTTTGAGAGTTGACTAGTAGTACAGGAAAAGTAAGAAAAATTAAATAAATTATAAAATAGTTTTTTTCAATAATAATAATAATAATACAATAATATGCCAATTGTAGACAACAAACAAAATTTGATTAAATAATGAATAATTATTATAATAATAACTAATAACAACTTATAATAAAAATAACTAAATAATTGAATTTATCATTAATAAAAAACTAATAATAACATACATTTCGTAAGTGAAAAAGTCATTGAAAACTTAAACAAAAAAATAGTGCAAAAAAACACGAGACATAGCGATAAATAGGGGGTTAAGTAAGCGGTAATTCATTTGTTGGTCACTGTCTCGGGAATTAAAAACTGATTGACTAGCGATTCATAACAAATAATATTATTTTTATATTTTTAAATGTAAAATGTTAATTATGTTTGTGTTGTAATCATTTTTATCTAAACTAAACTAAAAAAAATTAAATAAAAATAATATTAATAATTATAATAATAAATCGTAATAAATAATAATAATAATTAAAAAATAATTATAATAAGCGATTATTAAACAAAGCATCAAATGTTAAAAAGACAAAATAGAGACCAGAAAATAATAAAATAGTAGTTAATAATCAATAATAATTAATAATATTAATAATCAATAATAACAATATATCAAAATCCATATCAATCAATGATTTCTATGTCTTTATATCATTTTCTATTCAATCAGTAACCGCTAAATACGACACAAAACTAACAATTTGTTTAAAAAAATTATTTCAATTATTGCTTTGACAGCAAAACCATTATGATTTGTGTTTAGACAAAAAAATTTGCATCTCTTTTATCGCTTTTATATATTTATATATATATTGATAACATCTTTATGTAATAATTAATATTTTTTTGTGGGACAACAAACTTAGTATCAAATTTATCTTCAAATATAATATGAATCAAAATCTTCACTCAAATTGAATGGTTTGTGAATTAATTGTATAAAAACAGTGATCGAGTGGTGGGACAGAGAAGAGTTTGAATTGAGTCTACTTTGATTCACCACTCACTCGCTAATCAAGTATTACTTGTTATATAAAAAAATAAATAATACAAAATTGGAAAAATGCAATCAATAATAGTTAATAATTAATAATAAGTTATATTCATATAATTGATCCCTTAATTCGAGTGAGAATTTGTATCTCAAATATTTCTATAATAATCAATAATTCAACGATAATTTGGCGCTAAATATATAATAATATTAATAATAATTATAATAATAATATAAATATTCAACCGAAACAATCAATCAATTGAGTTTGTGTTTCGGTATGTTTTGCGTTAATTCTTGTTTTGATCGCAAAGACTAATAATAATAATAATATTAATTAAAATAAAAACCAAAAAAACAAAATATGTGTTCAAAAAAACAAAACAAAGCAAACACTGTTCATAAGAGATCCAAATAGACTTGGAATCAAATGGAAAGACTCAATATATAAATGTATCATTGGATTCAATGTCTTAACAAATACCAGAGGCGGCCACCGCAGCGGCCAACGACTGCAGTTGCAGATAGCGGTAGATGTAAATGCGATAGTCTTTGGAGGCCAGTACGACACTATTGTCGTCCATAAGGGCCACGTCAAAGCACTGGGCGTGTTTGACCTTTGACTCCAAAGCGTTCACTAAACACCCGTCTTGTGTGAAGATTGTTATGTTGAAGTTGTTGTGGTTGTCGGCCACCAGAATCTCTCCGGCCTCGTTGATGCATACGCCGATCGGATAGTTAGTTAGCCCTTCGCCGCCAATTTGTCTCAAGAAGTTGCCGTCGTATGAGAACACTTTGACACAATGAGCCCGATTGTCTGATATGAAGATCTCTTGCTTGTCATTCACCACCACTCCATTGGGAAACTCCAAGTGTTTACTGCATCCAAACTTTTGCAATACGTTTCCAACTTGATCAAAGATTATGACTCGCATTACCTGTTCAGAGCATCAATACAACACACAATTAATTATCAAATCATTTAATGAGAGAAGTGATTGACATACTTTGCACTCAACAACAATAATGCGTCCCTTATTATCGACAGTAACGCCGCGCGGGTGTTGCAGAATATTGGCGCCAAACTTGCGTACAAACTGTCCGTATTGATTGTATATCTGGATCTGGTGTGTGGGCGAGCGTTCAGTGACGATAATGTCTCCCGACTGCTTCACAACAGCTACACGATTAGGATAAAGTAGCTGTCCGTCCCGTTTACCACACTCTCCGAACTGGAACTTGAATCGGCCCTCTTTGTCGAAGATCTGGATGCGATGGTTGTTAGTATCGGCCACAATGATGTCATTCTGCGCATTCACCGCAACTCCTGTACAGACGCAACAAATAATCAATTATTAAAACAAATTTCTTTTTGTTGTTTCCACTCAAACAAAGGTTAGAGAACTCTCCAAACAGAATAAAAAACAAAACAGCAATAAAAGGCAATGCATTACCCGATGGTTCGGTGAACTGTCCCTCCATAACACCGAATTCGCCGAACTTGCAGTGATATATCATTTTCTGTCTCTTAATCTGTGATTTAATGGGCAAAAGACTCGACGCGGAGATCAATTTAGCCGACAAATCAATTACAGGATCTGAGAGTGGATTGAATTGTTCGGTTAGAGAAGAGCTTCCATTAGTGAATAGTCCAGAATCAGGCGAAGAACCGGAACCACCACCTCCTCCGCCACCAATAGACCACTTCTCGTAAAACATGTTCAATGGATCAGTGATTGGAGGAGAAGTGAACGAACGAATGGATGAGACCGACGAGCCGTTTGGGCACGAGTTGGTTGTGTTTGACGTGAAACGCTTGGACAGCAAACTGGGAGTCGAGTCGAAGCCATTCTGATAGATACCATTGGGGTTTGAAGACAAACCATTGGGACGACTGATTGGCGGCTGTTTGCCATCACTAGAAGACGACCGGATGTATCCAAATGTGTTGCGAATACCGACCTATAGGTCAACCAAAAGACAAACAAAAACATTTTTGATTAATTAATGTCGCGTTTTGTTTGTTATGAAAATTAAGTTTAAAAAAAATAAGAGACAATTAAGTTGAATAAACTCATAAAAATACGGCATTAAAACCAAAAACTAGGCTTTAATTGTTTAAAATATATTTTTCTTTTCTTCATTCCTCTAAAGTCAACAAATTATAACACTATTTAAACTCCAATTATCTTATATTAAATTAAACCACTAAATTGTCTGCAATTCAATCATTTTATATTTATTACAATTAATTACAATTATTAGTAAACTTTCAAAACTTGTAATTTTAAATGATTACTAAATACCTATAAATAAAAATTGTTTTAAAACGCTTTAAATTAGATGTAAACATATTTGTGGTTATTGTTTGTGTGCAATGAATTAGTAGTTAATTGAAAAATGCCTTCTCCTTTCAATTATATTTGCGGTTATGTCTAAACATAGTAAATGCGATTACATATCAAAAATTAAAACAACAAAAAAAGTTTTGAAAGTCAAAGACAACTCAACAAACTTATTGCAAGCAAGTCTTGGGGAACAAGTCATGAACTCAAATATGTTATTAGACTTTAATAATAAGGTTTGCAAACGAAAGAGAAAATGAATTCAAATCGCGTGACAAAAGACATGTAATCAGAAATAAGTGATAAAAAAAACTTCAAAAATGCTTATAAACTGAATGAATAAAGTCTTAGTTTGTGGCCAACTATTGAAATGTTGGTAAAGGAATCTTCAAATAAAATAACTTCAAACACAATAATAATAATAAAATACTTTGAAGAAAGACAATAAAACTGAATCTAAAGTCAACAAAAATATTGTCTAAATTTGGAAACAAAATAAATTCAAAATCAGACAAAAAGTTTTGCTATAAAATGACTTCTAATAAAAATGCTATAATAAATGAATTAATAGGAAAAACTATACCATTATTAACGAGATGTGACAGAACTTTGAACTCAAAAAGTTTAGATTTACAGCGAATTAGTGTATTAAGTGTTGTGTAATATACTGTTTATTTCAAATAAATTACATCAATTAATTGACTATTTTCTTAATATTTAGACAACTATTAAGTAATTATATTTTGTTAAACAAAAACATTACTAATAAATATAAATACTTCGTTTTGTTTGTAATCAGCTTTTGTTATTATTTTCAACTATGGGTTCAAAGAATAGGGAAAATATGTAACTTTTTTTTTAATACTCAAGTGTTTGAGTGAATAAAATCATGGCATATAATGGGGAGAAAGAGCGGACGTTAACCACTACTTTATTTTGTTGTTGTTTGCAACGAAATAAGGCGTTAACACAGACTTTGAAATACTTTAACTGATAAACACAAAAAGCAAAATGAAAGACTCATACACTCATGTGAAATCAATTGCTCTTACAATCTCCTCACACAATTCAAAGTCAATTAAATGAGAGAAAACTTAATGAAAACAAAGCTAATGATATAGCAATCTAAAGACTAGTTTTATTATTGTCATTAAATCAATTAATTCATTGGCAAACTAAATATATCTATTTAATTTAATTCAATTATAACCTTGTTTTAAACTTTATACTTTTAAACAGCTAAAAACCCATAAATCATGAAAATTACATAATTACTAAACAACAATAACTACTACTCTAAAAACACTAAATATCAATTATATAACATTAGCAAAATGATACCTAAAATTAGACAAAAAAAACACTTTTTTGAGCTCTGGTTTTGAGCGAATGATAGAAACAAAAATAATCTCAAGGGTTTCAATGCGAAACTTAATGCTATTTTCTTTCAATTGAATCACTCATCGAATCGAAAAAAATGAAAAACTTTTGGGCAAAAAATGTTTATTCAATTGAATTGAAGTAAATGTGAAAAAAGCTAATTAGTTATCAGATAGTGATTCGTTTTCTCGCTTTGATATGAAAATAAAGAGCAAAAGAAAAGGTCAATGAATTTGTATTTATGCAGACATTAGAGTAGAAAATAAAGAAAAAAATTCATATAATAACAAATTATATTGAAGTTTATTAGCATAACGTGAATGTAATCAAAAACATAATACGATATTTGAGTTCAACATAAAACAAACTTTTAATAAATTTATAGATTTATTATTACCATATTATTAATATATACGGAAAAACACAATATCTTTGTCAAAAACTATTTTAAGCGACAAAACAATGAATAATTTGGGAATTTTATGACTAATACTATGTATTGATTGTAATACAGAATTGTTACACAATTTAGTGCAATAAATGGCACCAAATCTCAAATCAATATCTGTACTATATTTTTTGCTCACATTTAAAGCTCTTTTATTGCAATTACTAAACACTAAAAACCATAATTTCTACATTTTTTGCACAATTTGTGCTCAAACTAACTAACGAATAAATTTAACTAAACATTATTTATATCATTATTAAACTAATAAAATATTCAGCAAACATTTCAATTACAAATACCAATATACATATAATTAACTAAAATATGCCATAAATTCACAAATTGATTGCATTTACTGATACAATAAATATCCAAATTATAAATTATATTTTAGTTTCAAATACTAAACATTAAAAATAACAGAAATAGAGGTTTGAGTTCAATATCTCTAATGTTTGATCGGAAATAACAAATATATTTATACTACAAATATAGAGAAAATCAAACTAAACATCAAACCAAAAACAAAAGATGTGAAGAGGAAAATCATAGCCATATGACTATCGCAAACAATTATATTACTGATTATATTAGTGAATAATTAATAACTATTTACTAGAAAAGTTTGCAAAACAGGAAAATAACATTTTGGGCCAAATTATTGTCGACTCTTTTGTGATTCTCGGCTCTTGTCTACAGAAATAGAGTGTTTGTTTCAACATATCCTTCAGGACCTTCACTCTTATATTTTCATAACTATTTTACTACAGTATAGTTAACATAGGATTGCAAGTCATTCATGAGATGTTGACTTACAATTGGATACATTATTTATTACAAAAACAGACCAATCGTTAGGTACTGAAGAGAGTGAAGGGAAAGAGCAAAATAAGAGGAGAGCAGTGAATTTGGAGACAAAGACTGCCAGACATAGAGCGCCTGAATGAGACAAATACTGATTATAAACAGAGATGAATGGGAGAGATGGAGAGGAGTGTGAATAGAGGGAGAAGGGAGAGTAGAAACTGTTTTTCATTTGGTTCACGAGTCCAGACGTGTATATCGATAGCCGGGGATTAAAATGTTTTTGATTCGCAGCTATGGCTATGGCTTCGTTCACAGATTAGCTCAAATTTAGGACACAGACATCACCTTCCCTTTCGATGACTGCTCTCTAGCCATCAGTGCCTTTAAATTGTATTGTGCGTTATGTATGACATACTATGGCCCTCTCCTCCCGCCGTTCATACAATATTTGGTGTTTTGAAGGTTTTGATCAAAGCGTTTGGGCTTTTGTTTACAAAAACGTTGGAAATATAGAAATGTTTGGTTGGATTCGGGGGAGAATACAGAGACAGAAGCAGTCATATAGAACTCAAATACAACTGTTAGACAGTATTGCTATACAATGGCTGGAAATTTCCATCCAAACGCATGCCCTCCCAGTCTTCACTCTTCAGTGTTCAGTCATTGAACACATAATATCGGAAAATACTGTTTTGCTATATACTGGCTGTGCTCTAGACATCAACGACTCTTTTTAATCAACTATTTTCGACTAAATCGATGCGAACTTGAACTCAATATCACAGTTTGTGTGCGAGAGAGGGCTGACATTCAAACACTATTCACTGATATTAAGGTTAACACCAATCCATATACCATACCATATATCCAAATACAGTATCAATAATATTAAACAATAAATAGTAACAAAGAAAAAACAGATGCGAAACAAAGCCATACAAACAATAAAAGCAATGACTAAACAAATACCTGAATCGCCTGATAGTTGGAGACGAACTCGAGTTCGTGCGAAGGGATGTTTGAGTCGGGATTGAAGTTAAGTATGGCCTGTAATTTGCCATCAATTACAGACTTGTATTGAATCATTTCGGCCGCTGATGCAAACTTCCGAGTTCTGTCCATAAATAGTGAGATCTGTTGTGTCTTTCGTACGGCTTCTTCCACTTTGGAGGTCAATAGAGTCAACGAAACCATTCGTGAGTTGAAGATATCATCCAACTCTTTAAGAAACTCCATTTTGGTTTCCTCCAGCATTGATAGGTAGAACTGATAGGCTTCGCCAATCTCTTGCTGGCCCTTCGAGTGCTGCATTTGCAACCGATTGGTCACACCGTCCAACGTCTTGAGCGTATGGTTCAGTTCATTCATCTTGACCCGACCCTCGTCCACCATTCGGGTCAATTGCTCCACCTGTCCATCAATACAACACATACTATCAGTCATTCATTCATTGACACCCGACTCGTCGTCACTTATCATCAAATGCTATATACTTTTATGCATTTATTTATGTCATCATAAAACACATACTTTTATTATAAATTTATATTATTTTCTTTTTGCTTATAATAATAAAGTTATTGAACTTATTATAGATATAAATGCGAGAAAAAAGACAACAAAAATACGAGTGATATATAGAATACAAATAAAGGGAGAGAAACAGACAGAGAGCAGAGGGGAGTGGGGGGAGGCTGAGAGGGGGCGGCCATTGGTGGGGAGATTTGGCGAAACAGAAACAGAGATAAAAATCTGGAAAAAGCGAACAAAAGGTTCAATAATTTGTTCGTTAAGTGAAGAGAGAGTCGGGAATTTGAAGCTCAAGTCAAGCGTTGAATAAATTTATATTCAATATAAAAATGGGAGAAAATGATGCAAACATTTAAATTAATAACTAATGATAAAAATGAGACTAAAAGTGAATGAAAACGACTTTTAAAATACAATAACTTTTCAAAATACTAACGCAATAAGCAATGCATACAAATCAATGACACAATAAGTGATAAACAAAGTTACATAAGAATGGGTGGACAGACCTGTTTGGGCGCCGCTTCGGACAGAAACTCGTGGTCGTGAAGGCCTTTCGGGTGATCGAAGACACAACACTCCTTACAGAGCGGGACATCACAACTACGGCAGTAGTACTTCATTTCTTCCGAGTGCTTACAGCAGATGACGGGTCGGTGGGGATGTGTGAAGTCCTGGTGTTGATGGTCACCCAAAGTGATGACACGATGGCCTTCAAAGCAATGCATAAACTGGTGGGCCATCACACAGTTAGGGCACAAGAAGTTTGCGCAATCAAAACATCGGGCCACTGCCGCCAACTCCTTGCTCTTGCATCCGGTGCACGATATGCTGGCATTGGTTGAGATACTCGCGTCCAATACGGCGATCTGTTCCAACATATTCACTGTCGCATAATCGGACAATAGACCTATTGGTGGTCACCAACAATCATAATAATAACACAATCAGTAAACTTATAAAACAAGTTAAAAGTGAGAGTAACTATAAGATTACGAACCGAGAACGCCGTTAGCGGGCAGAAGTGACTCGTGGCCACAGCCGGGACACTTGATACGGTCGGGAGAGTCGAGTAATTTTTCGAGACAAGTCTGACAAAAGGTGGCGAAACAACAGGCCATCACTTTTGGCTGAACGTAAGCCTCGGAACAAAGGGAGCATTTGGTGAGCGAAGGGCCGACCAATGGGGGCGATACCGATGTCAACGACTGTCGGTGCGCTAACGAGTGGTTAGTGTCACCCAATGGACTCGTATTGTTGACGGCCGGCGGTAGAGGTACTGATTGACCGCATGGTTGGGCAGAATTACTTGTGATGAGTTCGGCGGCGATGTCGTTGATGGTCGACAGCGAACAGCTCGACGATAGGGACACCGACGACGACGAAGTCAGTGTTGCCATCATTTCGGATCAGTTAAAGTGATGTCTAAGTGCTTCGGGTCGTCGCACTTATCTTTCGCACACAAACAATGGTTATTGTGTCGACTCTTACAGTCAGACTGTTAGGTATTATATGAAGAGTTGAGTTATAAAACTAGTTTCAAACAAATGACAACAACTGATTCAAACAAAGACTTTTACACCGATGTGTGTCCACCGGTCACTCAATGTCTTGTCAATTAATGGTTAATGATGTCAACGATTAGTAATCAATAAAAACATAACATTGTGTTGATTAGTGATGAGTGGTGTTTGGCTTGAAATCAGTAAAAGTGTTATGTCTTATAGTAAACTCAATGAGTGTATGAAATGCATTGAATGCAATGCAAAACGCGAGACAAAAGCACACAAAAAACAGCACTCAATAGCAGTACTGGCGTTAAGGCTCTGGCAGTGCTGTTAGTGTTTGATAGAGTTTAGTAAACCAATAGAAATGAGTCTTACAGTAAGCACACACACAGCACAGCACAACATAATACACGCTTTACTATTCCCTCTCAAATTCAAACCGACTCTCCTCTCCCCTCTCATAACACTCTCCCACTCATAGCTCTATACTCTCCACAAACCCTCTCCTCTTTGTCTGTGAGTCACATACACTCATCACAACCGATGCCAATGCACTCACTCTCTCAACCGACAAACCAACTCTCCCTTCGCTTTCAATGAGATTTACACTCTCTTTACTGAGTGTTGAATCCATACACGTCGAGGACACTCACCAATACTCAACCAAACACTAGCGCCCGATAAACAACTCACACTAACTGTTGACCAAATTAGTTAATTATAGTTAATTCAATTGTAAATCAATTGAAACAAATGCACCAACCAATAGCCACATTGTTTGTTACTCGTAAACAACTCTCAACTAATTTCTTATCAAAGTTTACTTTAGAAAATCATAAGTTTTTATTATAAATTATTAGAATTTGCTATTAAATTGCTTAATTGTCAATCATTAGTGACCCTGGTAATTGCTAGATAGTTTTAAATGATAAATATAATCAATTTATTTGACTGGCAGTGAATATTTGGACATTAATTTAAGTTTTGATTGTATAATATAGCGATTGTGGTGAATACTTGTCCGAAAGCATCACTCTCTAAGTGTATAACTAAAAATAAAGCACACCCTCACTAACCACCAACACTAAGCACATCCCTTACCCTTGATTTGCCGATAGACTCGTCGCCTACTCTTAACGTATATTACAACGTATTGAACGTGCATTGTGTTGAGTAAAACCTCATATAAAACTATAACAAACTTTTGTCTGTGTATATTACGCCACTATCAGCCCCCTTAACACTCCCCCTCCTCTATACTACATACACTTAAGCATACGTTAAATCTATTAGTTTTAAATTAAATTTAATTAAAACCCATAGAAATGCATTGCTTTTGTATTAAAAAATAATGAAATAAATTATAGCAAAATGTTTTGACAATAGTTTATTGACATAACAAATGTCAATCTCCGTACAAATTGCTTGACTCTTAACTGGTTTTGATTGGATTTTATTGTTTTGCACAAAACATCGATATATTTGGGTCTAAAATAAATATATTGTATGTGTTTTTGTATGGTATGAGTGTTAGTAAGGATATATGTTAGGGAGAGGTTAGGGGGAAAGGGAGGGGTGATTGGGTCGTTCATAAATTGCACGAATTTGAAGGTCATTTAGCGGGAGGTTTAGCCATGCGATGGTCTCTACTCCCAGAATATGTATGTTATTATTAGTAGACTTACAAATAGGTTTGGAAATTGTATTAATATGTTTGCCATAATTGTAATGAATTGATTGGACCCTAGAAATTAGAAACTATATCAATAGTAACAGCTCTATGTAATTATTTGTCCCCATATTTCATATGTTATTCTCACTAAAAGCCTGAATATTGGGAGAAAGAGAGAGAGAGAGAGAGAGACCCTGGAGTGAGTGAGAGAGCGTTTAGAGTAAAGCCTAGAATTGGATTACGAATTGATAGTAAGAATTGGTTAAACAAATGCTATTTATAGATATAAATGTATATATTGTATGATATTTGCAAATATGTGTCCAAACTTTTAGTTACATTTGCATTGAGTTAACCGCAAATGTCTGCATTCAAATCAGCGCATGAATTGCTAATTAAACACAAATATTCATAAATCAAATCAAATATTTGATTTAATAAATAGCACACAAAAATGATCGCTCGTTTGCAAACATATTGGCAAAGAATATAATATATGATAAGAGATAGGGAGACAAACATCGTTCAAAAACTATGAGAATAACAAATATTTCATTATTAAATTTCATACAAAATATGCATATAATATAACATCAATTTATTTTTACATTTTATTACATTTCAAAAAAATATTCTGAATTTAAAATGTTTTATAAAATAACATTTTGTTTATCAATAGACAAACAAATGACAAAATATATTGATTTAATGAAAAATATCATTTGATTTGATGTGAATAAATGAGACTGTGTTTGTCAAATATACTATCTAGATATATTTAATATACATGTTCTAATCGGTAATAAACATGCTAGAATATGATGATTATACCCTTGATCAATCATTTATATATTAATAAACAAACAAATAATAAATTAAACACGTAGTGTATATTAAATATCACAATTAAATTTATTCATATATAATATAATTTGTTATTAAATATATAAATAATATTTCCTCATTTGTTTGTTATATAAATAAATTTCACAACAAATTAATTTAATATTTATATATATTTATTTAGTTTTATTAATAGCCATGTGTTGTGTTTTGATATGAAAAATAAAAATTAAAAGGACTTTACACTCAAATTATAATTATAATTATAATTTGTTTTTGTTGGTCTCTATTATAAAGTAAAGTATAATATAATATAATATAAATTGTATTTGCAATTAATGTACGGAAAAATATATTTATTGTAATATGAGCTTAACTATAGCTATATAACTACACAACAAGTAAATAAAATTAAATAATTAAAGAAAAAGTTAATTAAAAATTAATTTTGTCATTTATTTTTACATTTATAATAATTATAAATTTTTAATTAAAATTTGATTTGTCATTCACTCCGTATATATTCCGACGATTGTCTGAATACAGAAAAATATGATATATAATGAAAAATATAGTATATATTTTATGAATGAGATGGAGATAACAAATTTAATTTGATTTAAAACATAATTTGAGCACAAAGTCTGAAATACAATGCAATCAAAAAAAGGGTCTTAAAAATCTATTTTCTTTGCGTTTTAATACATAATAGAAAATAAAATAAAAACAAAACTATAAATAAAATAATTCATACAAAAAAAAGAAGAAGATTTAATAACAACAACTCGTAACCCCTTTGAGAGGTTTGCTATTTTTGATGGCATAGTATATTATGTATAAAAAAATACACGAATTAGTGTCAAGTTTATGGAGAGAATGGAGGCGATAGACAATAGGATAACAAATAGCATCTCTCTCTCTCTCTCTCTCTCTCTCTCTCTCTCTCTCTCTCTATTTCTTTATTTTTCTCATTACATATAACTCAAGTCTACCGCATATAGAGATTATGGTATTTATTTATTTTTTGAAATGAGATTTTAATGAGACTTATTGCGAGCGTCGGGTCGTGTGTGGATGTCCTCTCATAAGACAAAATGGTTTGTTTCAATTGTATGGCGATAGTCAATACGATTCTCGTTAGTAGTTATGCTGTTATTGTTATTAATAATATTAATATTGTTATTATTGGTTGAAAAGTAAGACTTTTGTAATTTATTGTATTTGATAATGGCCAGTGATATGCCACAAATTAGCTGAATAGACCCAAACACTATTAATACAATTCCTATTAAACCATTATTTGGGGCTAAAGTCACGGTTAATATTCCGACGGTTAACGTTAATATTGAGCACAACATTACAATTAAATTAAATCTATATTTGGTCCAGCACAATTTCATTTGTACAATTAGACTATCCCTCGTAGACAGAGTGAAAAGTAACGGCAATATGTTTCAACAATAAGTCTTCATTCAAATTGCACTATAAATTGCTTTTTCATTGAAGTTATCCTTTTTATCTGCTGTCGATCCCAGAAGTTTGTTATACGGTTTGAATGCATTTCAAAGAAAATTCACTTTAAATTCATTTTTTACACACTTTTGAACAATATTATTGATAATAACGAGTCATTTATTCAATTTATTCAATTTCTTGTGTGCAAATCAATGGAAATAAATTGTAACATTTGAATATTATTATTTTTATTCAATATATTTTTATAAATTTATGGAAACTGTTTTATAAGGGATGAGTGTTTTTGCATTGAATTGATTTCCGCTCTCTTCTGTAGTGAACTATATCTGTAATAAATTAAATATAAAAAGATTTAATAAATTTTTATTTTATATATTTTAAATATTTATTTGATTAATTAGAAATAAATATAGCAGTAGTAGTAAAAATAACAATAATATATTATCATTGTAATATTAGTACAGAATTAGCAAGTTCACAATGAACTTTATTTATAAACCAATAGGATATACCATATTATAATTGTATATTTAAAGTAAGACAGAAAATAATATATAATTAAATATAATAATAATAAACGCAATAAAAATAAAATTAATTAAATGCTAAAATTGTATAAAACAGTTTGGTATAATCGTAAATTGATGTCAAAAGTGTCTAATTAACTTTAACTTATATATAAAAATAACAATTTATAATTTAAAAATTGTTTGAGTCTAGTTGAAATAATAATAATAGCAATATTACGCGTACTTTGAATAACGTTAAAAGTAAACTAAAACAAAATTAAAAAAAACAAAATCACAATAAAACAGAAAATTGAGTTTTGCATTTAATTTAAATAATATTATTATTATAATAATAATTTATAATTTTGTTTTGGGTTTTTTGTTTCTGGTTTGTGTCTAATTTGTAGGTATAAACACATTTTTAGGATTAAATTGTGTATCTCTCAAGAGTTTTGATTAATGATAGTTAATATACAAAATACAAACAAAACAAAAACAAAAAGTATAGAAACAAATAGAAAGATGAGTTGTTGTGTTCATAAACATACCAAATGTGGTCATCCAGATTGTCACCGACAATATATATAATATAGATAATTGAACGTCAATTTGTGGTAATTGTATGCAATTAATCATTTTGTTATGTTATATACAGTATATACAAAAGTCTGGATATACTATATACCATATTATATAAATTATATAATATATATCACGCTAATTTGCTTCAATTAGCAGTCACTCCAATTGCTGCTACAATTTTAACCACATTTTCAAACAAATTATACCTTAAAATACACGTTTAAGTTAATGCAATTGACTTTATTTTGAAGGCTACAAATATGCTTTGATTATAAAAAAAATATAAAAAACTAATTGCATAATGATAAACTTAACTATCAATTCAGGTTTTCAAAAATTTAATAGCAATTAGAAAATCAATCAAATTGTGTTAAAATAATGATAAATAATGACAATATTTTAATAGTAATTTAATATATATTTGTTGATACAACAAAATAAGTACTTTGGTCATTTTAAACAACAACATTTAATTGAATTGGCATATATTCAAAAATTTATAATTTAGATGATAAAAATCTATTTTAAAAATTAAAATATTTTCAATTTTTAATAGCTTTTCAATGTTTTAAAATTGATTTTATAATTGCATTTTAATTTAAAATATAATTTATCTAATAAAATATTAGTAATACTATCACCAATTAGTTTTGTTTTAAATTTTAAATATACTTTAAAATTGAAATTTAAATAAATCAAAATTTTCAAAATATTTTATTTAGTTAATTTATTTATAATTGTATTTTTTTTTAAATTAAAAAAAGTATACGGTATATTTAAATTTTGAAGTATAAACAAGATTAATATAAGTTAAATTTATTGTTTAACCGATAAAACTCTACTGTAATATATGTTTTATTTAATATACAGATATTCTGTATACTATTTTAAACTAAATATTGAATTTGTTGATAAACTATACAAAACTTTTTTGTAAACCATTTCCAAAAATGACTGAACCAGACAGAAATGGTTTGTTTAGAGAAAAAAGTTTTCAATAAAACTATTTTTTGATGCTTTAAATTGAGTTGAATGTATGAAAACTGTTGGATATGTGTTTGCAATCCATTTAAGGGCAAAACATGTAAAGATATTCATTTGGTGAGCACATCCTGCGGTTTTGTCTAAACCATTCAAGATATATACAGACAAAAATACAGCCCAAACCTAAATGAGTGGTTATATTTGTACTGTATGTGGTCCTCAGGTCTCTCTCTCTCTCTCTCTCTCTCTCTCTCTCTCTCTC
>JAQIWK010000221.1:0-19961 GCA_034695265.1 Dissorhina ornata | reverse complement strand
ATAACTGATTGTTAGTTTGATCTCCTTTTGGGTTTTTAATTCTGACTTTAGTTTTACTATATCAGTAAATGATGTGAATGTTTATTACATTTAATTATTTTAATTTCAATACTAATATATAATGAATTGCTAAATAAAAATTTAGCCATTGATTGCCTTAGCAATGACTTTTTGAATCCAAATTTAATGATAGTCTGATATCCAGTTAAGTATTCCCTAAAGATATTGCAAACATATTATTAATTTTTTAAAATTTTATATATATTCAATACATGATTTAATCTACAAATATATATATTTGTATCCCGCAATTTTTTATGCAATACAAATATTATACAGTTATTATTCTTATATTTATAAACTATATTTGAATCGGTTATAATTTATTAAGACAATATAATTTTAATAATAAATTTTTTAAAACTAAATTTATTTAAACAAAAATTAGTCAAACATTGAAAAATGTTGATTAAAATGTTGGCTCAATTTTATGGTCAATCTTAGAAGAGATAACGAGTTTAAGATTATTATTATTATTGACAAAAAAATAAAGTCAAGTAATTTAGTATTATTCAGTATTTGTTTTTGTAATTTCATAAACATTTTATTTACAAATATTGAATATCCGGGACATTAAACTTCATGCCATTAGGAAATAAGTATTTTGTTTGTAACTATTATACACAGATTCTGTGATACAGAATATATATAAATAATTATTAATTAGTTAAAACAACAATTAATATGACAGTAATAAAACTTCGAAAAAAAACAACTGGTTATTGTAATATTTTAATTGAAAATAAAATATTAGATTGTTTTATAATTTGATACAATGGAAACGTTTCATTATATTAAATTTATATAATTAATATATTATTAATTGTACAAAAATATTTTTATTAGTTTTTTAAATATTTTTAAATAAAATTTATTTTTAAATAAGAAATTTAGTAAATTATAAAGGTCTTTTTAATCATTCACGAGTAGAAAGTTAAATATATTATTTTGCAATAATTGTTAAATAGCTTTCATTATTTTTTAAAAATGTTTTATCTTTCATATCAAATATTATTATTTTGTGTTTTGTGTTTAACACTTGCAATACAATACTTAATTAGTATTTAAAATGATAGAAATGGTCAGACATAACAGGGAAACGGGTTTATTTTGGTTTGATTTTACCATACAATTAATACTGTCATCCCTGACCTATTTAATTATATATTTTTTGTGTAATATTTGCAAATAAAATAATATTAATAACTTAATTAAAATAAATTAATGATAAGAATCCCCTCTTTTACTAAATCAAATTTTTTTTATTTTTAAAAAATAATTATTTGTAATATTTATATATTATTTAGTAATTTAATTTTTTGGTTCATTAAATTGTGTATAAACTAATTTTTAAATTTGATAAAATAAGCAATTTATCATTAATATACTTATAATTAGTTTCCATTAAATAAACTATTTATATACAATAATAAATTATATATATAATATTAAAATATTAATATTTTAAAAAATAATTATTAATAATTAAATAATTATGAATGAATACAGATATGGCCCGATCGGTGGTTGCCTTATATATCGTCTCATTTTTCTTCCTATTCCTCTCGTTCTTCACTGGAATCGCTGGTAAGATTTGACTCATATTTTTATTTTTATTTATTTATTTTCATGTAATTTTAAGGTTAATTTGTTTTAAAATATACACTAACTTTACAAATAATGTATAAATATTTAGTGTTGACCTCTAATATAATAGTGGTTTAGTTGACCTTAAAATATAAATTATAATTATGTGTTTGTTTTGAGTATTAAGTTATTTCTATTATTTGATTGTTTAAATATAATTATAAATATATTTTTAAAATTTATTTAAATATTTTATTTATTTAATAAAAAAAATAATATTAAAAATATTAAATAAATTTACTTTTAATAGGCTGTTGGAAGAGATCGCACGCCAATCTGGTCTCCACTGGATTACTGCAACTCTTAAGCTGTAAGGCATTCATAGATTGGTTTTATATTTTTATTGAAATATAATGATCTAATAATTAATTTAATTAAACTAATGACAGCGCTAATGGACGCTGGTGCTATGGGCCTGTGGCACGCCGTCCAGTTTTACGATCACCATAAACTCAAAGACCAACACTCTTACGCTCAATGGCCTGATGTAAGATTTAAATTAAAATTGTTTTAACTTATAAATTAATAACAATTATTACAATAAATTGTTTGATAGATATTGAAACAAGCGGGTGTGACTGAATTTTACTATGGTTGGTCGTATATACTGGCCTGGATTGGTATTGGCCAGTGTCTGATCGCATCGATTATGTTTTTATCTGCCGCTCGTTGTATAAGAAGTGAAAAACGTATCGAACAGACGAAGAATATGCAGTATTTAATGCCAGTCTATCCCGACAAGAGAAACCCATACGGCGTTAACTATGCCTACGCCTATCCCGGCCCATACCATGCCTATCATGGCTCACAATACGGTATCGGACCCTATGGTTATTAAATTAATGTTGATAGCCTTTCATTAATAATTAAATGTGCCTTTAATTCATATAATAATAAATAATAATTAGATTCTTAAAATCATTGCAATTGTTAGCCATTTTATATGCATTATATACTCAATTAATTGTAAAGTAAATGTTTTTGTTTCATCAATCAATTGTAATCTTATCATTATTTCATCACAAATTTCATTTCATTAAAACATTTGTTAACCCATTAATATGCAAACAAACTGATTGCCACTTTAATTAATTTATTAATATTTAAGTGACCTTTGGTTTGAAGCTGTAAAGTCTTATATCATTATCTATTTATAAAATGAGGTGTTTTTTAGCGATTTTAATAATCTGATGTATGAATGGTTTGAATGATTTTATTGTTTGTAATTTACAATTCGCTTTGGTTTTAGGATTAAATGATTTATTAATATTTTTAAATTTATAATTTTTTAAAAACTTTGTTTTTACATGATTTTCATATCGATTCAATCATTAATTATAACAATTTCTATATTATATTGTAATGTATTTTTAATTTTACAATTTATAATTATATAATGTGCAAATTTTAATTACAAATAATAAAATATTTTAACTAATTATAATTATACTTATTTATATATATTTGAAAAAATACAACAAAACACAATTACTGATTTAAATACAATTATTTGAATAAATTTATTGTTTTATTTTGTAAAACATGATAAAATTTATTGTAATTCATAAATATGCTCATTAATAAAAAAAATATATTGTTAAATGTATAACTTAAAAGTTATTGATATGTTGATACAAATATGTTGATCATATTTTAAATATTAATTATTTTAGTGAAAATATATACATAATTTTAGATAAACTTGTAGATATTTAACAAATATATAAATTTATTTTTAAAAATAATTAACAAGTTATATTGCATAATAATCAACGAATTCATAATTACAAGTTTAATTTATATTTATCAAGGTATTTAATATCATTGATATAATAGTAAAAACACGAAAAGGCTATTTAAACCAAGAGTATTATATTAAACTGATAACTAAATTTAATTGTGACCAATAATCAATAGTATATTATGCAGCTTGGTTCTTGTCATATAATATTAAATGTTTAAATAAATAATTTAAATTGATAATTTTAAAATTATAAGAAACTAATTTATGGCCACTTTTATATGAGTCACACATTACATTATAGATTAACTTATAATAAAAGCAAACATATAATTAATAAATCACATTTAACAGTCCTATTGTTACATATAATAAACTTTTATCAACCCTATGTTATTAAAATTAAATTATTAAACTAAACAACTTAAAGAAACAGCCCAATGAAACTTGTTTTTATTTTTATATTTTATTATAAAAAGCGAGTTTAGACTACTTTAAAGTTGTATTGTTTAACAATTTGAGAGAGAGAGAGAGAGAGAGAGAGAGAGAGAGAGAGAGAGAGAGAGAGAGTATTTAATTTAAATACTATTTGAATTTGTTACTAATAATATGCATAATTAAGTAAATAAACATTTACTTTATTTAAATTTATATACATATTAAACGTAAATTTTAATTGTAATTATGTAATTTTATTTTTTCAAGCAAACAACAACAAAAACATATTAATAAAAATAAATTTAATAAGCCGGTACCGTTATCTTAAATATATTTATTTTTAATGCTTTGATGATCATTGATAAATTTTAACATTTATCAAAAAATAAATAAATATTATAATTAAAAATAAATTGAAAGAAATTAAATATTACTTTATATGATTTATATATTTGAAAATATAAATTATTAAATAATAACACATTAAATGTATATATAATTGAACACATTTAGTGACAAAACTGTTGATTTGGAAACAGTTTTTTTGGTGATGGGATTGAAGGAGAGAAGAGATAGTGTTAACGCCTTTCCTTTCGGGCAATTCATAAGAGTTTGACGTATAATCAGAAACAAATGCTGTCCTTAACTACTATTTTATATAAATCTTAATAACTATTACCTGAAAATTGCTATAAATTTATATTTAGGTCAAGGAATAAAACAGCAGTGCCTATGCCTATGCCTTTCTAATGTATTATCAATTTTACAAATTTTTGTTAAAAACTTAACAAAAAAATAAGTTATTTATTACCGTATTCTACCGTATATAAGCCGCGACTAGTGCCAACAAAAAATCCATAATTAACAAAAGTGACAATTAACCAAATATGCATTTGCAAATATACATTTAAATATGCGTGTGTAATATAAATGATACCGCACATTTGACAAATGTAAATTGCAATTATATTTATTTGTTTGAAAGATATGGTTTAAAACAATTGTGATTCAAAAGTAGTTTCCATCAGTTGTTTGTATAGATGTGGAGGTAGTGGTGGTGGCGGTGGTGTTCACCTATTTTCTTGGCCTGCAATTGGTGTCGATGTGGAGTCACGTGTGTGTAAAAAAAGCAGTGATTAGCTGTATTAGTGGTGCATAAGCTATACTGTAGTACTGTATTATAGTTGATTGCGAGAACAGTTATTCGCACCGTTAGGTTCTGTATGACCAGACAAGACAAGCGCCGACAACTGCCAGCACTAGTAGTAGTGCGAGACTACGAGTCAAACCAAAAAGCGTTCACTCAATCAACTATATTATATTATATACGGAACTGAAAATACAAATACAAATACATTTTAATTTGCAATAACTTCTTACAGCGCCAGTCAAATGTGATGCTCTTAACGCTGTCCTCTCAATATTTCGAGTGTAACTCGTTTTTTCATCACTTGTTTTATCTTTTATTTTGTGATATCATTTCAATTCATTAAATTTAAAAAAGTTTTTATGTGTTGCTTGTGTTAAGTGAATGAGTGTATAGACAACCGACACTCAATTAAAGCCAATCATTATTTTATTGACTATTCATTTGAATATTTTAAAAAAAGGATTACTACTTAACCGAAACGATATGGTGAGCCCAATACAGTTACATAAAATTTAAAAAGTCCATATTTGCTACCATGTTGTAATTCACGTATAATATTTAATTAAAACATTATTTTAATTTAATTTGTTTTATATTATTTAATAAATTATATTTCTGTAGCTTAAAATTAAATTATTTCAATTTAAATCTTACAAATTTATACTTAAACTTAAAATGAATATTTTGTTGATATATATTTTCAATTTAATATAAATTATATAATATAAAAGAACTAGATACTAAAAATATAATAAGATTTGATTGTCAATTAAGTTTATATTAGTATATCATAGCAAAAAACATGTATTTTGTAAATTTTGTAGTTCATACTAGTTTTGGATGGCATTTGATTTGTTTAGTGATCTAAATATTTTGTAATTGTAGTTTTAATTTTAAATTTAAGTTTTGACTTTTATATTAATACACTTATAATATTATTTTGAATATAACTTTGCTTTTCAAAATGTATTCAAATATAAAATATTTATTTAATTTTTAGTTTGTATTAATTTGAAAATATGATAATTGTTAATTTAAACAAGCTTAATTTTCAATAACCATAATAAATGTTTATTAAAGTTATTTAATTAAATTAATTTAATCTTGATTGTAATAGTAAACTAGATTTATATATTAAAAAACATTAATATGCATACATTGATTGTCATTTGATACAAGCTTAAAGTTAGGTGGTAATTTATTTGGCAAGTTACCATTTGCCCATGACATAAAGGAAATTTATTTTAAGGACAATTGTTATGAACTTTTAATGATAGATATGGATATAAATGTAGCAAAAAAAAGTGTATTCAAAAGTCAAAAACAAATATTTTATTTGAAATTCACATTGAAATAGCCTTTTGGGTCAGATATATGTAATATTTCTTTATAAATAACAAACAAATATATAATTATAATATTTGAATACTACCAGACAGTAGTTACAATGGTTATAAAAATAAAATGACCTTTTATATAAACACTTTGCATAACAATACATTGCTATAACACAAGTGTCAACTGACCGAGAGTTAATTTAAACAAATGTTTAGCTAACTATTGCTATAGTTATAACAATTAAAAACAACTTGCATATAATTAAGCTTTCTCTAAAGTTTTTAACCTAGACTTGAGCCAAAAGCTCAAAATTAAAACACTGCTAATAAAAGTGAAATCTAGAAAGCATTGAATGAAATCGGTTTGTTTGCTAAAACAATGATTTAATTGTTAAATTGACCTAAAATTTTAATATAAAGTTATCACATCTCTTATGAATTCTGTATGAAAAATGTCTTTTTTGTTTAATTTTCATTGCTATACATCTCTATTGAGGTTATAGTTATGGCACTTATTTATTGTAAACATTTAGGCGTCGTCTACCAAACCTGAACTACTAATCTTTTATTCACAAAAAACAACATTGATGAATGTGAATATCATATATTGTTTTAATTTTGTTTTAATTTCATGCATTTAATAATTATGTATTTAATAATTTATTAAATACATAATAGGTTTGTAATTTGTGACAATATAATAGCTTAATTGGCTTACAAAATAGTTTAGAGACATTTTGTTAATTATACAAATTATTAATTTTACTTTTATATTAAATTTGCATTATTAATATTAATTATGTTATCATAGTTATTGGCTATTTATTAAATAAAACTCTTTTATATTAAGTTTTATAAACTTTTTTTTATATTACTGATAAAGATATTTCCTGAATATTAATCATTATATTATTTATCAAACAACTAACTCTTATACAATAAACTAAAACATTTTAAACCACATTCAATCAATTATATACATAATATATTCACTTTTTTGTAATAATTTCACATTTATTTCAAAAGGTTATTTGGTTGAACCAGGTAGTTTAACTTACTTAAATAATAAAGTTATTTTTATTAATCTATATTTAATTTATTAAACAATTTATAAAATTACAAAATGTGTTATTAAAATAAATTGACACCCTAAATCTAAAATTAAATTATTTTGCAAAAACTAACAAAATACAAATAATATTATTTATAACAATTGTTAATAAAATAATAATATATTATTTGTTTTGAATTAAACTAATAGGTTTTGCGGCCAATTCTGCGATTAGTTTTATTTTTATACATTGCATTACAAATAACAGAATCAAAACGAATATTAAGTAAGTTAAAGCCATAATATATCCTTGGTTAATTAAGAAATAACTTTTTAGTAAACTAGTGAAATTAATTAAATATTATTTTAGATACACATTTATTAAATCAAAAATTGACATCAAATGCCAAACCGAGTAAGAAATTGGTTTGTTATTACACTAATTGGTCTCAATATAGACCCAAAGAAGGCAAATATTTACCCGAAGATATCGATCCTCACATCTGTACGCACGTTATATTCAGGTATTAATTATTAATTAATTAACATTTTAATAATAATTTATTACTTTAATTATTTTTTTTATAATTGAAATAAATCAAAATATTGTTAATTAAAAAACTTTATCAGATTTTCAATGTTATAAAAGTAAAATAAAACAAAACAAAAATAAAGAAAGATAATAAATTTAAATACATTTTTAAAAACATTAATAAATTAAAATGAATTATTTTTATTGATTAAATGGATGAATTGGTGGATTGAAATAAAGCTTTGGATGGATGAAAGCTAACAAACTGACCTCATTTGACGCCACAGATGAGACCAAAAATGACAAAAAAGGCACTTATGAAAGGGTTGTTGATCTCAAAAAACAAAACCCAAACCTTAAAGTATTACTCGCCGTCGGTATGTCACTATCACAATAATTTAAACATTACCCAAATTAAAAATATGATTAAATATATAATAAAATGTATGGTTAAGGGGGATGGAGTTTCGGTACGGAACGCTTCAAAGTGATGTCTTCCAATAGATATAACAGACAAGTGTTTATCTTCAGCTCAATGGAGTACTTAAGGCAAAGAAATTTTGATGGTATGATAATATTTTGGTCATCATTTAGATACCAATTAATTTGATGTGATCACAGGTCTGGATCTCGATTGGGAGTTCCCTAAGGGTTCCGACGATAAAAAGAATTTTGTTGATCTATTGAAGGCATGTTTGCAAACATTTTAAAAAACATTTAAACATATATTGAATTAATCTTATAATACATTCAAATTAGGAATTAAGAGAAGCTTTTGAAGCCGAAGCTAAGGAGAAAAAGCTGCCAAGACTTTTGTTAACGGCCGCAGTATCTGCCGGTGCTGACACAGTTAAGGGCGGTTATGATGTGCCCGCTGTCGCAGCGTATGTTATATTTTATTTAATTTTTAATTAATTTAAATTTAAAAAATGTAATTATTTTGCAGTTATTCAGACTTTCTAAACGTTATGTCTTATGATTTTCACGGCAAATGGGAGCCCAAGACTGGACATAACGCACCTCTCTTTTCCATGTCATCAGAGACAGAGTGGCGTAAAATGTTAAGTGTGGTTAGTTACCTTGTTTACTATTTTTAATTACTGGTAAATTTTATTAGATTGAATATTAAAGTTACATTTGTTTAAATTGTTAGGAATATGGTGTAAAATTGTGGGAAAAGATGGGAGCGCCCAAAGACAAGATAGTCGTTGGTTTGGCTACTTATGGTATTTGAATTTGAATTATAGACAATATTATAAATTATTTAAATAGTTAATGATAAATAATATAATTGATAAAAAAAGGTCGCAGTTTTACGTTAACAAACCCTGCGAGCAATGGTATGAACGCTGCGTCATCGGGCGGCGGAAAGGCCGGCGAGTTTAGTCGAGAGTCGGGATTCTTAGCATTCTATGAGATCTGCGAAATACTGAAGAATGGCGCCACTTATATATGGGATGACGAACAGAAAGTACCGTATCTTGTAGATGGAGATCAATGGGTTGGTTTTGATGACGAGCGGTCTATTAAAGAGAAAGTTAAATGGATTTTAGACAATGAATACGCCGGTGCTATGGTCTGGACAGTAGATATGGACGATTTCACGGGAAAATGTTCGGGAAGAAAGTACCCACTCATTGAAGCTATGGGTGAAGAACTGATTGGGCGGCCAAAGGCATCGTCCAAATTGGGGGCAATCATATCAAAGGCCACTTCTAATCCATTAGTTAAAGTGTCGGTTCCTAATACTGACTCCAATATAATTCACGAAAAGCCAGATCTCACAAACAGTGCATCCATTACTTCCAACTCATTGCCCACCAATGATGACGAGACAAATGCCCGAATTGTATGCTATTATACCAATTGGTCTTACAAAAGACCAGGTGTTGGCAAGTTTGAGCCCGAGCACTTGGACCCGACACTTTGCACTCATATAATCTTCGCGTTTGCGAACCTTAACAGTGAATTCAAAATTAGTCCGAGCGAAGAGTCTGATGAGACAAACGGCTCTCAGACAGGACTTTACGATCGGGTTCTGGCAATCAAAACAAAAAATCCTAATTTGAAAGTTATGATAGCAGTGGGCGGTTGGATGATGGGTCCGACACCTTTCAAACAACTTACTGAAAATTCTTACCGACAAACCATATTCATCTTCAATGTAATCGAGTTTTTGCGTAAAAAAGGTTTCGATGGACTCGACATCTGCTGGGAGTTCCCGCGCGGCACCGAAGACCGCGATAAATATGTTGCACTAATTAAAGTAAATAATTGAAAATTACATTACACTTTAAAATAATTCACATTTTATGCAATTTTTAAAATTATTAATAAAGGAATTGAGAGAAGCTTTTGATGGAGAAGCCAAAGGGTCATCCAAATCACGACTCTTGTTGACAGCGGCAGTTCCGGCCAGTTTTGAAGCGGTCACCAGTGGTTTTAATGTTCCCGAAGTCAATAAGTATAACCATTTTTTTTGCTTTTAGTTATAAATTATAATATTTAATACTTTATTTTCAATTGTTTGTTAGATATTTAGATTTTATGAATATAATGAGCTATGATTTTCACGGAGATTGGGAAAAATCGGTTAATCATAACTCACCTCTCTTTCCATTGAATACGGCGTCTGGATATCAGAAGAAGCTGACTGTGGTATACATTATTTGATCATATTTTGTATAGCAATTGTATTCAAATTGTTTTTGATTGCCATTCAATAGGACTTTAGTGTTTCCGAATGGGTTAATAAGGGCGCTTCAAAAGAAAAATTAGTTGTTGGTCTTCCCACTTATGGTATGTTTGGTTTAATATTACTATTATATTATTATTAGTAAACTTTGTTTTTAATTAAAAATTACATTGAAAAGGTCGCACCTTTACATTATCAAGCCCAAATCTCACCGATATTAACGCACCCGCAATAAAGGGCGGCAAACCCGGACAGTTCACTAGAGAGTCGGGATTTTTAGCATTTTTTGAAGTAAACTTTTTTTCTGTCAACAAAATTGCATTAATTTTTTATACAGTTAATTAATTTTCTATTTATATATTAAAAAACATAAAGATTTGTGATCTCTTAAAATCGGGCGCCACATTGGTCTGGGATAACGAACAGATGGTTCCCTACGCTTATACCGGCGACCAATGGGTCTGTTCTCATGATTTTAATTTTTTCTTTGAAAAAAATTATTAATTTATATAACATTTTTAGGTCGGATTTGATGATCCGAGAAGTTTTAAAGTAAAGGTAAAGAAAATGACTTTTAATATATTTATTATGAATTTATCTATCAATCACTTAAACAAAAAAACTATATTTTGATTTTGTTTGATTAGGTTCAATGGCTTAAACAAGCGGGATATGGAGGCATTATGATCTGGTACTATATCGTACACTACAATAATTTCACTTTATATATCAAAGCATTATTTGAAATATTATTTATTTGATAACTGTATTACCAGGTCAATGGACATGGATGACTTCAGTGGCAATTGTATGGGACAAAAGTTTCCATTAATACACGCCGCCAAAGAGGAGCTTAAAGGCTACAAAGTGGCCAATTTGGAGGCTCAAAGTAGTAATATTAATTCAGCCACATCAGGTTTGCATACTATTTAATACATTTTTCTGTTTTCATATGTTTTATTAACTTTTTTTGTCTAATTTATTATAAATTTTTAACTTTAAAGAGAAAAATAAGGACGAAGTAAAATGCGAAGAATCTGATGGACATATTAGCTATCATAAGGATAAGACCGACTGTACGATGTACTACATGTGCGAAGGCACCCGACGTCACCACATGCCGTGTCCGCAAAATTTAGTGTTTAATTTGAAAGAAAGTGTTTGCGATTGGCCTGAGAATGTGGAAGGCTGTGGCTTACCCGCCACTAAATAATACCATTCAAAACACATTATTAAACACAAATTAATATACTTAACTTATAAAATTAGTTGGAAGTGCCGAATATTATTGCAATTGTATTAAGATTTATACATTATTATTATTTTTATTACCATTATTGTTAAATCATAATTTTTATAGCACTTTAAATGCATGTTTTTTTATGTAATTCTTAATATATTTAATAATTATTTAGACATAAAATACTCATTCATTAGGAACTAATGATTTAATTAAAAAATATGTTTATGTCTCTTATTTTCTTAAATTAATTTATTTGGTGCTTATTATATTAAGTTTTATTTATAATGATAAAAATGTACAAAAATGTTAACTATATCTTACTATAGGAATATACATTTACAAAACTTTTGTAACAAAAGTAAGCCAGCACACTTTATTTGGGAATTATCTTACAGTTAATCAATGTACTTTCGCAACAATAGACAACTAGTGTTACATTGAATTCAGTGTTTTCTTTGATTAATTTGACAATTTTAATGACATTTATTTCTGAAACATCTTTAATTGTGTCCAAAGAAATAATGGATTTATTCCAGAAATTATGGTATTTATATTCAATGACAATGTTTGTCGAGTCTTTGGTCACTAATATAATCAATGATTTTTCTTCTGATATTTTGGACAAATTTGTTGTTCGGTTGACTCGATTCTGATCACCAGACTCTTGGATCTGAAGATTATTTTGTTTTTCAATCACTGAAAAGCACTTCATATCAAAGATTTCTTCGTGAGAGTCAAAGAAGCGCTCTTTATGTGAGTCATTGGTCAATATATCGACGGCTTTCTTCAGTTTACCATTGATGGGATCGCTTTTGATGATAATTACTGACCTTTCATTACAAGTATTAATTGAAAATTTATGGATACTAAAGCAATCCGTTTCGATAGTCGTATAAATGTCCAAACTTTTAATGTCAAAAGCTATGAATTTATGTGTATTGTTGTGGTGGGAAAGTGTGTCCAACCAAATGAGTCCGCATTCGGTGTTCAGTTCTGCCGAAACTATTTTTGATAATTTATTATTGAATATAATAGTGCTTTCAGTTTGCTTTCGGTCGATACGATGCCGACAAACCACTCCCGATGTACTGATAATTATAGCCGAATCTGTGTCCTCCATATAAAAGCCATCGCAAACATCAAACCCAATGCCAATCAAATCAATTTTGATGCCATTCTTCAATTTGGATGTCGTTTTGGATGATAAATGGCTGCAAATGACTCGTTTGGCGTCATTAGTGATACCAATAATAAATGTATTTTTCAAAAACAATTGAGTTTTACAGTTACTGCCGGTGTCTTCATCGCAAAGTATAGCCATTTCACTAATAAATCTGTTATTTTTACTAAAGACGGCTACTTTTGAACGATCAGAACTGATGACAATTCTGTAGTCACTTCTGCCGTTGCAATTGAGACCCAATATTTCACTACTTCTTCGGCGAATCCATTGAGTGGCCGACTCTTTATTGTCTATCGAAACAGACTTTTCAGTTTGCAATTTGATTTGTTTGACATAAAACGATCTCTTAGTGGCCATATACTTTCGTTTCGGTAGTTTTATATCATTAAAAGCTATTTTCTTCAGTTCAATGATATCATAACAATTTTTGGCCGTTTCTCTAATACTGTGAATCAAATCACCAGAACTTATCGGTTCATCATCGGTAGTGATTAAGCCATTTGATCCCATTTTAATCAATGCCAAACTAAACCGAAACAACACCTTTACGCCCTCCAACCAAAAACAGTCGATTATATATAATCGTATCTATAATTCAGTTAATTTACAATTAGTTTTTACATATTGTCATTATATTAATTGAATAACCATTAAATTAAGTCATAATTTTTATTAAATAATTTTAAACAATATTATTGCTATTATTTTCTGCGATCTGATCTTATGTTAGAAATTAGATATAATTTATATATTTTATATTTTTAATTTAGATAATATTGTCAAATTACAATGAAATTATCATATTTAGGTTAAAAATTATTTAGATAATTTAAATTTGGCAATTTTATAATTTTACATCTAATTAAAAATTTTTTAAAATCATTTGTAAAATATTTTATATAAAAGATGCATTTTAGTGACTAATAAAATAATTAATTAAATTATTTTAAAAAACATTTATTCAAAAATTATAGTTAATTAAGTTACGGTTCATAACTTATGGTCCATAACAATGTTATGATAACATTATGGGCAATAAATGATCTATAAATTCAGATAATTTATATTCAAGACTTGAAAGCCTATCATTAATGCATTATAAATACAAAGCAAATATAAATTTATGAGTTTTGACTGTGTTTTGTGAATATGTAAATGAAATATGAAGTGTTTGTTAGTTATTAACTTAATATATATAAATTTTTTAATACATGTATACTGAAGTCATTTAATAGAAATTAGATAACTGAAATGATTAAATGGACAGGGTTAATTAATAAACTAATTACAATTGAAATAAAAATTAAAATGCGATTAATTATGAATAAAATGAAGAGTAATGAGCAAAATGGGTGATAACAGATGCACGAGAGCGTGGAGTGTGTGGTACAGGCAAAGGCCGAGGCACGTGCCCCAGACGGCTAACACCACTATAACTATATAACTGAGCCAGGTGTTATTCATAACTACTAACAGGTAATACACGCATCAATAGGGCTGCGCTCTCTTTAATTTTGTGGTACTAGTAGTGAGCCATCACTAGATGTACGTATAAAATACTACATTGTTAGGCATCTGGCATTCAGAGCCACGCGACACATGCAGACCATACAAATACACATCAAGTCATACAGTTTGACAACTGGTCATTGAAAGGGCAGATGCTTTGTTGTTGTCTAAACTCTGAACTCTTTCAAAAAGTTTGTTAAAAGTGCTATAATTGCCGAAACACATGCCGTTGCATCGCTCTGAAACACATGTAATGAATTGTAGCCATCCGTACGACTATGACTATGATTGCTATTGATATTCACCATGAATAAAGATTGTTTCCTTGGTCAAACAACTCTTAAATAAGTTTTAATACCAAAATATAATTTCATATTTGATTTAAAGTTTGATATAATATCTTGAATCAATTAATGCAGATGTTTTCAATAGCTATAAATATATTTTCTAAACGTTAAACAATTGCTTTTGTATTTTGAACAAATCTTAAAAGTCAACCAAAAGTTTCAAAACTAATATTAAATCAATATATGAATAAATCAACTTTAAGCCCAACTTCTTAAGCAATTTTATGCTAACATTATATAATCAAAATCTTTACAACTAATTATATATTTATTTGTTAATTCTTTAAATTTTTATTTACTTTTAAACTTTGTTTGTTTGAAAAAAGTTTTATAATCCGATAGAAATGTTTGTATATTTAAATTCATTTCCGCTTAAATACGAAACCAGTCAACAAAATATAGTCTAAAAATAAATAAGTTTCTAAATGAATGGCAGTTGTAGTTGGAATATAGTGATGGCTATTAAGTCTGACGGGTATATCCAGAAAAAAAAAGATTTTTAGTTTTATAGTTAAAATGAATAAAATTGTAAAATTCAAAACTCTATCGATATATTCAGTTGTATTTTTGTGTTTGGGTTTTGTATTTAGTGAGTATTGTTATGTACATTGAATACGACTCTTGACTGACTATTAGGCACTGGTATATACAGAGAATATAGAGAATAAGGTATAGAGAGTTGTAGATATAATACTCTCTCTATATGGTTGAACGCCAGGTGCAGTTGTTTAGTCTTGTTGTTGGGCGCGGGGGTAGGCGTCGGGGATATGGAGTGCAACGCGTGCTCAAAATTTGACGACGTGCTCCACGTATTGGGCCTTTCAATGGCATCGGACCGCAGGCACTGTTAGCCTTTGTTGGCACACAGTGTTAGGGCTCAGGGATGAACCGCTGCCATAAAAACATCTGCAGTCAAACAGTTTCACTTCATTTCAAACTCATTGCTCAGAGAAGAAGCTTTAGTTAGTCGTGAAACTCGCAAACTTTTTTCAATTGTAATGAAAGTTCAGTTATATTTTTAACGAACGCAATGAACAAAATTAACAAATAAAACAAAACTACCTTGATTATATTTGTGACTATATATAGTTAATAATTTTAATTTGGAAAATGTATACTAAAATAATAGTAATATTTGCATCTTTTGTTGGACTCATAACAACGGCTCCAATGGTTACGAAAGTAGAAAACAATCGGTTGTCTAACTCTATAAACTTTGTGCCAACAGTTATACCGGCAGTGACTACCAGCACCACCAGTACAACCAGTGCCTCGACTACTACTACTAATAATAAGGAGCGCAATTGGTTACTGACCAAAGCCTGGCTCATCGACAATATTAACCGATTGAGACATGAATTTATTGAACTCGAGAGAGACTATAACCATCACATCGAAAGCTCTGACACAATGAATGTGTTGAAAGACAAGAAGATGGTCGAAGAAATGGCTACACTAAGAGCGGATCATACAGTGTTATCTCAACAACAAAAGCAAATCATTCAACTAATCAAAAGTAGACAATTGATGGACACAAGCACTTATGTACCCAAACAACAAGTTATGCCATCGATGCCTGATTTGCCCAAAAAGTATCCCAAGAAAAGACATTCAAATTTTAGAGATTTTGTCAAAAAAGAGCAGTCATTTGAAGATCAAACCAAACGCAATATGTCTGAAGTATATGCAGAAATGTCTGCATTACATGACATTACAATTAACATATTTGAAGATTTAATGGATATCCAGAAGAAAGTCAATCAAAAGATAGACAATCAGTCATAAAATTATATCCTAAAATTCATTAATTATTTCCAGTCATTATGTGCTCTAATCCTACGATTTGTTAATATATATTACAAGATCTCATGTTAAGTGATATAATAAGATATAACTGTATAAATGTGTAATAATTTTGATCAATCATTAAATTCATTAACTGTCAGTAGTTAATTATGATGTTTTAATATAAAAACTTAGATCATAGCACTTGTATTATGCACTTGTATTGTATTTATAAATATTTATTATATACTAATTTAATGTAAAAAATTAATATTTTTGTAAATATATTAATTTAATAAATGCACTGATTTTTTAAAAATATTATTTTTTATAATTTAAATTATTATAATTTAAACTAAATTTTAAAAATAAATAAATGCACTAATTTAGTTTAGATGTACCTGGTGACTTATTGTCTGAAATATTTCAAAAATTGTCTAATATTTTTGTTGTCACGAAGTGACTGTTGGTATATTTTTAACAGAAAAATATATATTCAAAACAAATCACTTAAACTATAATTAATAGAGTATTTCATGAATTATTATTTCATTGGAGAGTTTGCCGACATTGGAGGGCCCGCAGTGCCCGCACACACACACATGTACTGTACTATCGGACCAACAAAATCATGACTTAAAAGAGAGTGAAATCATGACTTGAGGGAAGCAGATGAGGAGAATTGTAGCTTAAGTTTGTATAACAGTGAATACAACACATACAATACTGGTAGTATAGGATATGATTTGCAAATATAGCACAAACTAAATCATATCGGCTTTCAGTTCAAAGCAATATTATTAATAAGCAATTTATTGTTTAGTAATTTTAAATTTAATTATAACTTTTGAATATGTACTCTAAATTTATACCACAATTATAATCATGTTTTTTTTGCTTGTTGTGTTAAATAGATGTTATTGAAAATTTTTTGTACTTTAGTTAATTTAACTAAACAAGTAGATTATTGAGAGAGAGAGAGAGAGAGAGAGAGAGAGCGAGAGAGAGAGAGAGAGAGAGATAGTGAGCGTATGGTCATACCTGCCAAGGTAGCGATGAGTGAAATAAAGACAAAAACCAATTGAGAGACAAAGCATTGGTGATCTCTTCGAGCATCTGTTCGTTGAAATGGATTTTACTGTCAGATGTCATGCTTGATATCAGATCTTTGAGTAACATCTGATCTGCCCGCGCGCCTTCAATATAATCAGCAAACAAATAATTAATTCTCAACAAAAATAAAGTTTTATACATTAACTTCAATTTGAGTGCAACTCAATCAATAGCTTTCAACACATTGAAAACACCCAAATATCATGTCTGGCTTTGTAAATAACATTTAAGAAATTATATAAGTTTGTAAAAATCATTTGCTATATTTGCAGATACACGTATAGTGGCTAAGACTTTGCTAAATCATTATTAAATTGTAAATTTCATATTTTAAATTAAATTACCCGTCAAATGATGGTCGTAATAATGTGGTGGAAAGTAATGATTAATAATAGCAATTAAACCCCTAAAAATGTAGATAATAAATTGCAAAACTTAAGTGAATTAATTTAAATTGTGAAAATGCTTACATTAATGAATATTCTTCGTTACCATCAAATACAATGAGAAGAAGAGCTGCAATAAAGTTCATACCCTGACAATAGCCGACTGTTGGGTTAACGTAAATGCAATATCCAATGAGAATATTTCGCAACTTTAATATCTTAATTTACAAGTGATTTATATAATTAATACAAAATACTTATTTCCAATTGTATGTATTATTTCCAAAAAATAAAATAAAATATTTACTCCATTTTGATCGCTTATAAACATTTGATGGTTGGGAACGGTTCGCTTGACATCCAAATCAATTTGTCGATACACATCATTGTTTGAATCCACAAACTCTTGGTCACTTTTATTTGATACTTCTTCTAAAATCTTTTTAATCTAAAAATAAATAAATTATTAAATTATTTACGATTATTAGTTTTGAAATGTATATTAACTAAATAACATACATCGATCCTATCATTGATTTTAGATTTAATAAATATGAGCCAAATATGAGCTCTGCTTGCATTAGGTATGCCATAGTCTCTAATGAGACACTTAATGCTTTGACAACTTTCTGACCAGTGTTTGGTTGAATTGGCGTTTAATAAATCGTTCATTAATTGTTCAATATATAAATTAGTGCTCATTTCGGGTGTTGTCTCATCCCTTTTGATTACAAATCCAAATTTATCGGCCCGTCCTTCGGTATCAACATAATTGTAGTATTTTTTCATTACATTTAGTAATCTTTTAGATATCGCAGAATCGGTGGATATCTAAACAATATTTTCACATTAAATTAAAATTTATAAATAAAACTCATTTGTATTATTACCTGTTTTTGTGAAACAAGACAGGCACAATTAAAGATCATTTCATTAAAATCATCAAAAATATTAGTTGTCTCCTTAAGCATATACTCTTCATTTTCCTCAAATGAATTGTCGCTAAATATTAATTAAATATATTTTTATTTAATTTATTCATTTATTGCAATAATAAAGAAGAAAATTATTTAATATATAAGTAAATTAATTAAAATTAAAATTATTAACTAATGAATACATTACTAACAAAGTTATAGCAGAATCGGACGAAGAACCGGAACGATATAATCTGTAATCATGTTTCTTATTGTTTCGTCCATTAGTTTGATTGCAATTATTGTCAAACGAATTCATTTTTCTATAATAATAACTATTATTATTAATAAAATTATTGTTATTATTATTAATGTCTGCAATTTGGACTAATTGTGGCAGTTTTGCATTTATATCACTTTTGTCGCCAATACAACTCATGTTTTACACCATATGTTGGACTACCCGTTCAATACATTTTATTCATAAACTAATTATAATTATCTTTTTTATCTTTTTTGTGGCAATAATTTTAGGTATTATTTAACAAACTTTTATTTATAAAATACTTAGTCATACATTTGAAAAAACAAGAATTGAGTTGTTTTAGTCATATATTATATTATTATTATTATATAATTTATATACATTTATTATATCATACATACCATCATATAATATAATGGTTTATAAATTCTGTTCACTTATTGTTTGAAAGTTTTATATACACTGTGTATTCACTATTTTCAGTCATACATGTATTAACAAAACAACTTGTGATGATGTTTTATTTAATATTTTAAAAAGTATCAATTAGATTTTAAGTTTC
>JAQIWK010000220.1:0-19977 GCA_034695265.1 Dissorhina ornata | reverse complement strand
ATAAATTAAATCAAATTTAAAAATTAATATTTTGTTCAAGCTATAAATTTTAATAATGTACATTTGACTTATAAAATAATAAATTTTATTATAAAAAATAAAATAAAAATAATATAATAGTTTTTAAACATAAGCGATTTAAATTTAAAAACCACAAAAAGTAATGTGAAAATTTTCATAATATCTTGATTCATTAAATTATATTTGTATCACTAATAATAACATTATATATCTTTGAGTTATCAAAAGGATTGCCACAAACTTTGATACAATATTGAACCGATTGTGGAGGTGTTGGTAGTTTAGGGCCAACACTATTGTTGTCTACAGTATTTGCCATAACATAAGGCACTGATATTGAAGTCATTATCAAATCATTGAATAAAGTTTGCGGTAAAATATTATTATTACTACAATAATAAGATTGATTGGTGGGTAATAGTAGTTTGGTGTTAGGTTTATGAATAAATTTGTGCCAGATTATTTTCATACACGCTAACCCTAGTGTAATCCAAACTGAGCTAATAATTCCGATAAATACTAAAATTGTTTTAAACCAATAAATGTAGTCATTATCAGCAATATTTTCACCATGGACAATTATACCACAAACAAATTGACTTTGTTTGTCTGACTCGGTATATGATTGCCATAAATGTTGTGCTTTGGTCTCAACTATGGACGAGTAAGCCTTGCTTATCTTTAACCATTTGATATTATCAGTGTAATTTTCTCTTAAACGTTGATAAGCTAGCTTAATTTGTTCACCAGAAGCATCTCGGTCAATTTCTAACATTTTAAATAAATTATTATGTTGTAAATAAGATTGTGACATGATATAGACACCAGATAATACAGCAGCCAATGCTATTATCATGGCTAGTTGACCAAGTTTGTGAACACAAGTTTGCCAATTTATCTCAGTTGTTTGTCCATGGTGAAATAGTGATTTGAATTTATTTTTAATGTAAATAATTTTATTAAATTTTGACCACAAATGATAGCCTATTAATACAATTAAAAGTATTATTAGCGATAATTTAGTTAAAATAAGCTTGTCATTTTTTGCATCTAGGTTCACAATGTATTCAAATAAAAAATGCGATATCCAATCAACCATAATTATTATTAATAATTGAAACGACAATGTTATAATATTTTATTTAATTATAAATTAATTAAAAAATTTTTTTTTAAATGTATAATTGTTCTTGCTAGTTTTTCATATACTTAATTAAAAAGATATTATATTTATAATTTTGTTAATATTATTTTATATTGTTTTAATTATTTATACTATCATATTTTAATCTTACTATTTTATAGTAAAACAATAATTTATAATCAATTATATTTAATTATTTATCAAACAATAGTAAATTAATCCTCATAATCAAATTTATAAATGTTTACTTTTAGACCTGTAATAACTTGTAATAATAGTTTAAATAAATTGTTTACAAGTTACTTATTAATTGCTAAATAACTTTAATAATTGAATAATTAATTGAATATTCAAATTATAAATTATATTTATTCTTGACAATTATTTATTTTACATATATTATAAAATTTAATTTAGATTATTTGCTATTTATTTTAATATATAATTGTCTTATAAAAAAATAAATTTAAATATATATTTATTTGAATAATAATTATTTTATTTAAATATATAAATTGAAATAAAATGTAATAATTTGTGAATTAATGTAGTTTTGGCAACAATTGGTTTTGTGTTTTTGCGATAATTACATTCAATTACTATATATTTATCAAAAAAAAAAACTTATAAAACATTTCATAAAAATAAGTTTTTTAAAAATAATAATTTATAAAACACATAGTCTATTGAATTTGTGTAAAATGTAATAAAAACATAAAATAATTAATTTATAAAAAAAATATAATTACTTTACAAAAAAAATTACAAAATTTAAAAAATAAATCTGAAATTAAGTGAAAATAATTAAAACACATAATAAGAAAGCAACTTATTTAACAATTAAATAATTTTTTAAAAGTAAATTATAAATACAATTAAAATAATAATCTAGGTCCTAGTTTTTTGTCCATTATTGTCACGCCATGGATAGATCTTAGGACAGGGTTGACACGTTTTCATGACCCGTACTTCGCTGCGAAAGCGGGCCTTACATTGGTTTGGTTGGTGACACTCAGGCGGTCGGTCCAGTCGGTCGCACTGCCACGGCTTGAATTGACTCAAACGGTTGACGGGTTGCGGGTCACGCATCCATTGGATCATTTGCCAATTGGTCACAAAGTAGACATCATTTAAACCATTGATTTCATCCATCCATTTGATGAAACCTTTGCGATTGTGTTCGGTTAAGAACCATCGGGAGTGAAAATAGATGCCAAATGGGGCCCTATTTGTCGTATAGTGGCGGTCAAAGTTTTTCTTGACCATATCGTAAACACCTTGCTCATTGCTTGGGTTAAAACAAGCGTCGGCCATCGAGCACCGGCCATTACGCAAGTCTTCCCACATCACCATGCCCACTTCCCATAAACCTACAAGTATAATTAATGTTAAATTATTAAGTTGCAAATAAATTTTGGTATTATATTGCTAATAGTTTTGTTGTTGAGCAAATTATGTAATTATTTTTTTTAATTTGTTTTATTTTTATAATTTATATTTAAAATACTTTTATTTATTAATAGTTTTGCAAAATTTATAAAATATATTTGTTGTATATTTTAAGTATTGGCCTTATTTATAAAAAAAAGTTAAAATAAATGGCATTTTAAGAAATGATAATTTATCTATAAGTTAAAAATTCAAACTTTTATTATAGTTATTTTTGGCAAATTATTTATTCACTTAAATCGTTAATTAAAAAAAAACTTTTACTTTTAATTAACTCATTAATGAGATAATTAACAACAAGATAATTAATGCATAAATTTTTAAATTATAAAATATAAGTTAAAAATCATAAACTATATACATTATCTATTATGTAAACATTATCAAATTGTAATGCTAAACACAAACAATATCTATAATTAAAACAAAAAATAAATAAATTTACAAATTAAAAAACAAAACAATAAATAAATAAGTAAAAGTTTAAAATTCAAATCATACAAAAAAAACTTTTAATTACCAGAGTATTTATAATTTATAATAATTAAAACAATATAATTAAATATAAATTGTTTTAAAAAAGTACCTGGAAATGACTTTGTAGGACAAGGTGTGATCATACACTCATGATTAATGGCATAATCAAGAGTATATGGATAATAAGGTGGGTTAATGTCGTAGACGGGTAACGATGAGTCGTAAGTCATGTTAGCCTCGTATAGCATTTCAAACATAGTATTACCGCCTGTTTGTAGGAACGGCGCTCTCATACCCCTCACGTCCGACTCCTTAACCCCACCGTAAAGATTAAGTATCTCTCGCTGTCCGACCACTTCCCGCAGCCATAAGTCTTTGGAAAATTTTTCGCCAAAACTATGTCTAAATAAATTGTTTTCAAAAAAATTTGTTTAATTAAAAAAAATATATTATTATTTATTTTAAATATAAATTTATAATAATATAATAAACTTGTAAATATAAATTTTTTGAAAACTAAAATTTTTGTTCTTTATTTTCCCAATAGAAACATTGGCTTTAAAACTATTAATTAAATTAAATTAAGTTTATTTAAAAATTACAGCTGTTATATTTATAATAAAAAAAACTAGACTGAATTGAACAATTATTTTTACAACTTTTTTAAATTAATAAAATTAAAAACATACGTTATTGAATGGGATGCCATTTCATGTCCCCTCGAGTAAAGTGTCTGGACCTGTGCGTAATCGGTCCACTCGTGGGACACGTAAAATGTGGCCAAAATTGGACACCCGTTTGGATTTTTACGGCCAGAATTGAACAGTTCGTCATATATTTCCCAATTTAAATCATTGACCGAATCGTCAAACGTTAACATTATTATTTGTGGGGTTTGTTTCAATTGCAAACCACCTTGGTCACACATGAAAGTAATTTAATTAAATATTAATTTAAAAATTTTCATTCAAAAACATTATATTATATCTATATAATTGTATATTACCAGGTATATGAGTGCCGCCACACCGGCAATCGGGTAATTTACAATTTTGTTGACTACATTTGCTAGCCTTGGTGTAGGCGGCCGTCGGGTTAGACGGGTTGGCCTCGTATTTAACATTTTGATACCACATATTGTCGGCCGGTTTTGCGGCTGCTTTCATGACCGGCGTTTGATGTGTTAGTTTGGCCGTCGCTTTGATACGTATACGCGGTTTGGCTGTCGTAGTGGTTGTATAGACGGGTGGTGGCGGCGGTAACGGTATAAATGGCCGTTTGGTTGTGGTTGTTATGGTGGCGGTAGTGACGGGTGGATCAAATACGACCGACTGTTTCCAACCAAAGAAAGTTTGTGGTGTCCTCTTAGGCGCCACTTTGTAGTCATTGATTATCACTTTTGGTGGCCGACTAAATGTCTGATTTTTATACCATTTATTATCTATTAATTAGTTGTAATTAAATTGAATTAAATTTTTAAATGTTTATTTATGAATTTTATAAATATTTTTAAAATAAAAATAAATTACAAACTAAATGTTAACTAGATAATAAAATTAACAAATTTTACAAATACTAAAAAATTAATGCTAGAGTTAAATTAATGCGCAAAAATAAGTTGCTAGTTTATAATTATTTTAATTTTCAATTGAGAAATGTTGCCAAAAGCTTTTCTTTGCCAAAAACCTTACTTTTAAAAATATTTACTACCTAGATACTTTAACTTGAATACAAAATTACAGTTTCTAATTATATATGAATATATTAGCTTATATATAATAGCTTTTAATTATATACTTGAAATAATAATAAATAATATTTACTATATAATACATATGATAAATTTAGTTAAATTAAATACATATAAAATTAATAGAAGTTAGTTTATTAAAATGTTAATTATTGGGTTAATAATGTTAATAATATACATTACCTGTGGGCGGTTTACGTGATATTTTAATTGGTGTTTGATTTATTGAGTTGATTACATTATTATTAGTATCAAGCTTAACATTACTATCGCTATTTAACATGGGATATCTGTCCGATACCTTACTATCCCTTTGAGTTAAATTATTATTATTATTAGTCGACATATGTATTACGGCTTTCCTATCGCTATTACTATTTTGCTTATCATGATTGTTATCCGTAGTACCCTGATCATCAAAATCATCATCAAAATTGCGTACCAGTTCCCCATCCCTGTCCCCATCTTCGCCCATACCCTTCACATTATGTGTGATTTGAATATCAAAGTCATTATCATTTAAAATATAATTTGGTTTATCGTTATTCATATAATTATCAATAATTGAGTCGCGAAACTCGTGGGCCCGGGACTTGTGTTTCAGTATAGTGTCGGGTATTTCTTGGTGTCTATAGTCGTCGAGCACCTGATATACCGATGGATTACTACTGTCCGATTCGCTAGACTGTACCCCTTGTAGTTTATTACCTGGCTGCTTATTTTTATTGCTAACAAATTTTTTAATTACTATTTTTTTCTTAATCCCACCATTAGTTCTGGGCGTTGATACCACTAAAGTACCTGACTTTTCATTATTATTATTATTATTATTATTATTATTTAAATTACTATCAATATTACTATTACCGTTGCTTTCATTATTGTTAATATTATTATTATTATTATTTTGATTAATCCTTATACGTTGACTATCACCAACCCTTACGCCGGTTAATGATCTCAAATAAGGACTTTTATTATTTTTAAAATGTATGTTAGTTTTAATTTTAGCTGGTTTATCATCATTATTTTTGTTATCAAGATAATTATTTTCGTTATTAATATTATTATTATTGTTATCAAGGTATTTTTTGGCCTGGGCCGGTTGTTCATTTGTGATGGCAGCTCTATGGCCTGTAAATGTTAATATGTATATAAAGTTAAGTTTTTAATCATGCAAACTTTTTTGTTTGTTATTTAATTAATTAATAATTATTAACATAACATTTATTTTGTGCGGTTAATAAAAATTATTTTATTAAATTTAAATTATTTAGTTTAGTTTTTGTTAATAAAATTAATTTTTTAGTTAATTTAAAAATATATTTAGTAAGTTATTTAGATTAATGTTTAGTAAATTAAATTAGCAAGTATACTTATTTCTTTTTTAAAATAATATAAACTAACATAAAATTAAACTACTTTATAATATATATTTAAAATAGACCTTAATTAAATTAATTCATAAAATAATTTTCATACAAATTATATTGATTTTTAAATTCATGAAAACCTTTTTCAAAGTCTTTATCATTATTATTATTATTATTACCTAATATCTGGTTGGTTGGCGGCACCGGCGGTAAGTTGGTCGCTGGTCGGGTGCGAGCGTATTGCGGACTATTTGCTATATATGGCGGCGGCGGTACGGGTGGAGGCCGGGCCACTGGTTTTGTGCGCATATAGTGGCCATTAGTTGCGGGAGGTGTGGGTGCGGTGCGAGCTCTGGGCGGTTGGACTTTAGGCTGAGCCCGTACCTCATCGTCATCGTCATAGGTTACAGCTTTGTTGGTCTCACCGGGCGTTTCGGGAGCACCAGGTTGTTCATCATCGTGATGGTGATGATGGTCATCTTTATGGTCATGATGATGATCACCCTCGTCTTCTGGTGTATACTCTTCGCTGTCATCTTCGTAATAGTCGTCATACACGGGCTCTCTATGATCTCTATCATCCTCGTCATCGTCCTCCAAGTCCTTGGGTTCGGGACCGACATTAGGACTGTTGTCGTCGGCGAACTGTTTTTCGGTATTCCGGAAGTCTTTCATTTTGATAAAAGCCTCGTTCGGTATATTAGGCTTGTCTTTGGAGTACTCGGAACCGTCTTTTGGTGACCAGTGATACTCATTCATATCATGCGAGTCCTGATCGCCGGGTAGCCAACCCATGCGCTTAACCGACGGCGACTTTGACTTATCATTGCCACCAGTGGTGTAGTCATTGTCGGTCTCGTCTTTCAGCACTGGTTTGCGCGGATGTTTGGCCACCGGTTTAGAGTAATCTTCGTAATCATAATAGTCGGGTACGTCATACTCGTACTCGTGTGCCGGCGGCGGTGCCGCTAATGGACTGGCGTTTGCTGGTTGTGTTGGCCTCGGCTTATGGGTGGCCGGTCTTCGACTGGAAGTAATTGAACTAAACTTCGGATTCAATTGGGGAACGCCGTCACCCGATCTAAGTGCCTGAGCCCTGGGTTTAGGCTGACTGGCCGGTCGGTTATTGACCATAAACTTTTGGTTATAGTCTGGCTGTTCGTTACGATCGTTTTGATCCCTGTTTTCTTCATTATCTTCGTCATCCGACTCCGAGTGGTCGCCATTCAAACGGTTTGTGTCGTCAAAAAATGCCGTCTTTTGTAAGTCGGGATTTCGTCGGGTATTCACTGTAATAGCAATAAAATTAATGTAATGTTTGTTAATATATTTATTTTAAATGTAAAAGTTATGAAAACAGTTATGAAACTAACCCCGTCTACCATCCACCCGATCGCACTGGACATTGCGAGGCCAGTCACATGTTTTTAAATATGTATTATAAAGTAGACCCTCATCGCACTTTTGCACCAGGGTCCTACCGTGATCGCATACATAATACTTTTGACAATCATTAGTATCGGGATAATGACCAAACTTTTCGGGACATTGAAATTCATTACAATCGGCGCCCCATATGACTGAAAAACAAGTAAATTTATAAATTAAATTGTTTGTTAACTAAAGTAAATTAGTAAAATATACTTAAATTAATGTTTGTATTCATAAATTAATTAGAATAATTATGTAATTTATATTATAATTGTTAATTTATATGTTTATATTTTTCCTTATAAGTTTCTAACCATAATTTTAAATATAATTATTTTTAAAAATTTTGTTTACCAAGCTCTTATTAAATATAAATTAATTTTGCAATTAAAGTTTTAATTTATAAATGAATGTGAACTGAATAATTAATAAATGACATAATTATATTAAAAATAAATTAATAATAAAATTCAAAGTTATAAAAAATAGTTCAAAAGGTTTGATGTCCTTAACATAGAAAACATTACATTATATAATAACTTATTAATACGTTATTAATAATAATAAGTTTTATTGTAATATTTATTTTTAAATTTGATTTACAAACATTTCAAAATCTTTTAAAAATAATTTTATTTATTTAATTTCAATTGGTTTTTGCACTAAAAATATTATTTGTTATAAAAATATAAACACTTTTATATTTGTTTCACAAATTTTCAAGTGTGAAATTTATTTGATAACTATTTTTCAAAACACAATATAAACATTTTTTATCTTGGAAAAAAAATTATTATTATTATTATATATAAAAAAATATTACATTTTTATACTTGACTTGAAATTTGATTTCAATTGTTTGTCAAATAGCTGTCGATCAAAATATAAATATAATTGAGAAACCAATTCACTATTGAATCCCATATTAAATGAAAATACAATTTAATAAAATAAATAAATGTTTTTATATAACATTTCAATTAATCAAATATTTTTTATTTATTTGAATTTTTTTTTATTGAATTTAATTGCTTTCATAAACACTAATAATATAAAATAAATTGTTTGATTTGAAATGAACTAGCAATTTGAAAATTTAACAATAAGATATTTTTACAATTAATTTACTTTAATTAAAAAAAATATATTTTATATTGAAAAGATATAATAAAAAGATATTTATTTTTATAAATACTTTTAACTAAATACAGATATAGTTTATATATGTATTAAAAAATAACTTATATTTTAATATTTACTCAAATAATAACTATATAAATTGTAAAAATATTTGTAATTAAGTCAAATAATTATTATAGCAATTTATATTTTGGGAAATAAATATAGATTTTAATAGTTTTTATTTTGAATACAAATGTTTTAATGTCTAAAGAAAGTGATCATTAAATCACACAAAAAATAATAATGTTTTTCAATTCATTTGTGTTTAAACCGCTATTAAAGTGTGAATTAATAGTTAGAGAGAGAGAGAGAGAGAGAGAGAGAGAGAGAGAGAGAGGGAGAGAGAGAGTTGGATGATTGAACTAAAATGTGTTAAAATAATTGAAAGAAATAATAATAAGTTTGAAGATGTAGTTGGGATAAGTGGGGAAAAGTTAGTAAAGTGTGTTAAGAAACAGTTGTCGGTAAGCACTGGTAGTAGTTGTCGGGGCATACAAGCTGTTGACTAAAGACACTATAATATTACTAACATAATAGTTGAAGACTTTTAAGAGTCTATGTAAGTGTCGGGTGAGCCAGAAGTGGAGGGCGCGAGTGAAACACATGTGAAAGTTGTTTTGTCTTATTGTTGAGATATTCACGCCAATGTGTCGGTCCTGTCAGTCATCTTTTTAGATGCCGATCAATGGTTGTCATGGAAATGGAAAATGCAATGAGAAGTTAAGGAGAAAATGGGAGAGCGATAGTTGAAAGGAGAAAGAGAGGCAAATATTGAATGGTAGGCTAACTTTTCCTAAAATCTCCAGCGAATGCCATAGAACTGAATACCAGTAATACTAGTCGTAAGAGTAAAACCATGAGTTTGTTGGCAGCGCTCGCTGAAGAATCAGCGAAGGATTGCGCGGAAAATGAGTGAACGGCTATTGAAATGATGCGATGAGACTCGCATCGCAAGCACCCGGCGAACCCGCATCCGAGTGCTCTGCTATACGTGTGTGTATGCGAGTGATTGTCATGGGAGAGGTCTGGGAGGATGACTGAACAGCACACAGCATACACATACACACCATACAGAAGTTGATTATTGCGAGATCTAACTCACTCTCTGTCTGCCAGCACTCTCGCTATTTCTCTTTTACTATAGCACAGGAAGATATTCATCACCACTACTACTACTACTAACGCCAATCGATAACCGAAATACTCGTGTATATGAGATACAGAATAGGAAAGGAGAGAAAGGGTAAGTCAAACATTCAAACACTCGTTTCTCTATCTATCCGCTCTTTCTAGCCGTTTGTTTACATTACTATCTGTAATGTTTGCATTCAAAATAAACTTTTCAACAAATTTTTTATTTATATTATAGTATATATTATATGTTTTTTTTATTTATTTAAATGTTTAATATTTTATTGAATTTTTGAAAATATTGGAAATTAATTTTTTATATTGTATATTTATTAAATACAAAAAAATGTAATAAAAATCTCAAACGCTTTTAATATTATTACATATAAAAGTTTTTTATAACTATATTTTCTAAACGAGATTATATGGTAAATAAAAATTGCATTTATATATATATATTATATTTAATAAGTTATTATTATTTTTATTACTAAATAAATTATTTTTGACAATTTATTATCTTGTTAAATGATTATTATAAACGCCAATAAATGTTTGCATGTTAATTTTAATCAAATTTTAATTCAAACAATTTAAAAAGGCATTACAAATATGATTTTTATTTAACACTTGACTATTACAATCAATTTAATGTTATATTGTGGTTGTTGTATAACAATAATATTAATAATTGTCACATTTGTAATATATTGATGGCCTTAAAACATGCAAACTATATATCCTATGCTTTGCTTATTTGGCAAATGTATGTATAAAATGTTAGGCATCTGAATGTATAATCATATATATATATTATATGAATTATAATTTGTACAAATACTACAGAATACATACATTTAACACCGCTATAGTTTTAGCAATGTTTTTATATTTTTCAAATAAAATGTAAAATAATTTCTATTATTCTCTCTCTCTCTCTCTCTCTCTCTCTCTCTCTCTCTCTCTCTCTCTCATTGTGTTTTGCATTAAAAAATCGATATAATATTTATATATAATGATATGTAACAAGTTTTTATGTAAATTTCCTTTAAATCATGAGATTATTTTTGTTTTGCTTCAACCCTTGGTTGTGTGCATTAGTTTTGTGTTATTTTCTTTAGTATAATAGTTATGTTCTCACAATTGTAATCAGTGTTTGCTTTGAATAAACCAATGATACAAATCTAACTACAATTTCATTCTCTCTCTCACTCATCAGATGCTGGTTCTCTCTCTCTCTCTCTCTCTCTCTCTTCCAAAAACCTTAAGCCCAAAGATTTTCTCTTTTTATTGTATTTTAATACAAAAAGCTTATGCCATAGTTGTAAATGAAATTTTACGCCAAACAAAATAGCAAATATCACAGATTTTTCTCTCCATTTGAATTAAATAAACACAAAAATTATTTATTTTAATTATTTTTTGAAAATCCTTGTAAAATAATAAAACAGTTTTTTTTGGGTAAATTGAAACAAAGTTTTAGAGATATATAAAGAGTTGGCAGAGCATAATGGTGTTCAGATTTAGGCCCTATTTTGTAACCTTTTGCTTTGGTATTAATTCTTCAGCTCTAATTGATTTCTGTGAATGAATTTAATTTAAATAATGAGAGAATGCATTCTTTTGTACTTTTGTTTTGTTGATTTCAAATGAATTTTCATTATACTCTCTCTCTCTCTCTCTCTCTCCCTCTCTGTAAAACCTATTGTTGCAAAGAGTCGTAAACTGAACTAAAAGTTTTCAATTTTCTCTCTCCCTTTTGGTTGCAATTCTGTGAGCAAAGGAATGCCAGAATCCATTGCAATGTAAGAGATCAATACATTGCAATTCAATGCAATTGATTAATCTCTAATTCAATACCACAAACACTATTAAGTGATTTATGCCTATGTTTTCACTTCAATGAACTTAATATGCATTTGTTTTTTCTTCACTCCATCTCCGTCTCTCTCTCTCTCTCTCTCTCACTCACTCACTCACTCTCTATCTCTCTCACTCGCTTGCTATCTCTCTCTCTCCTACTCTTTGCAATCAACTGTCCCGATGCTGTCATCAAATGTTATTTTTTAAGTCAATCTTTTGATAAAAGCAATCAAAACAAAAAAAATAAAACAAGATAAAAACAAGTAACAGAATTTGGTGCCAAATAAAAAATATTTAGCAAACTAAATGTTTATAAAGAAGTGCCAATAAAAGTGTTAATCAAAGGCAACGCTCAGCCAATGTTTTTTGTTGTTGACTGACTGGTGTTTAGTGTACATTAAACTACACAAACAGAAGTTGTGTTTTCCATCGATTTAGTCTAACATTTGTTAAGAAAAGAGAGTTTGAAATGATATGAAATAAGGATTTTTTTGTAGAATATTGTAGTAAATAGTATGTGATATAACAATAAATATGATTTTTGTTTCATCTCTCTCTCTCTCTCACATTCATTGAAAGGAATTTTAGTCTTTCAGAGAATAAACACTATTTTAGTGTTTAAAATGATAAAAATTTTAGCGATTTTGTTGGACTTTATTATAACAATCTGTTTATATGTGTCTTCCAAAGGAATCGCCAACATAGAGAGAGAGAGAGAGAGAGAGACGGAGAGAGAGAGAGAGAGAGAGAGAGAGAGAGACAAACCTGGAGTCAAACTCTTGTCCATTTTCCAGAGTACCCTTATAATGCATTGTCAACATATCTCCTTTGGCTGATTTGCGGTTACACTCGTCCGGTACGGACACGACCTCCACTTTGAGTTCACCCAAAGGCTCGTCATCAGCCCATACGGCCATCATTGTCACCAAACACATCCAACACACGCTTAACAACAAGTTCATCGTTTTGGTTTGGATTATTAAAAATTAAATTTTATTTTAATTTAATTACAAATCAATTAAAATGTAAAGTGAGTCCACGTGTGCTTTCAATTCAAACAACACTTTAAATCAGTGCTCGTTATTACACATCACGTTAACAGTGTTGCCAAACCTGTTGTCTCCCCACAACACGCGTAACGTCATCACCGAATGACTCCTTCATCCGGCGACAGCTGTTTGTTTGTGTCAAATGGCTTTCACTTTACAAACAAATCTGTTCGCATACAACGTAACATTTTTTGCCATATTTACTGCCCCCCACAAAAAATTATAGCTCTTTAAAAATATTTTATTAATCTAGTTTTCTTAATATATTTAATTAAATTTAGCTTGCTAATAAATTATACAAATTAAAAAGTACCTATATTCAAACTATAACTATTTCAAACTGACCAGGGACATATAATTTAAACTATAAAATGCATAATGTTTTGCATAATTATTTGTCCCCCAAATTGATTGCATAACAAAAATATTATTCAGATTTCAGTAAATAATCAGAGATTTTGAGAAATCAATCAATTGGTTAGACGAAGACATCATCGATGGCATCATCGAGTGGTAAGAAGACATCTAAAGATGTGTTTACCTTTGAAAGTGTGGAAGTGTTGAAAGCAAATGAATCCAAGTATATTAAACCTCATCGGATTCATTACAAGATGGTATTCAAATTGATCTTAAGATTAAACAATATTGTTTACATTATTTTTATGACCTTGCTTATATTGAACTACATTTTGCATTTTATGGACAGAATGGTAAGAGTCTGATCTGGGATTGTATGAAAATACATGACAGGTATGTATGCTATCCATGGGTTTACCACTTCTTCATTGTGGTTAACATTTAATGAATTGGTATGAATAGTGTGGCTATACTTGTCTACAACCGGTCCACACAAAAGCTAGTATTTGTCCGACAGTTACGACCGGCGGTAGTGTTTGCCCAACTGGTCAAAGATGTGGATTCAATTGATTTGAACCAATTCTCCAAACAAAATATCCAACAAATCAATGATATGTTTAGCAAAAATCCTAACTTTGGCTACACTTTAGAGCTATGCGCCGGTATTCTCGATAAACAAGGTATTTGATAGCCGTTTATATATCTACTTTGAGGCTAATCTTTACCATAATCTTCAGGAAAAACACCACAAGAAGTGGCCAAAGAAGAGATTGAAGAAGAAATTGGATATGTTGTCGATTTGAAGTAAAATATATTTTCAAACATATAAAACAATTTTAATGAATTATTTTTTGTTAACAAATAGTTGTATAAAATTTTTGTCGTCCTACCGGAGCGGTGTTGGCGCTTCCGGTTCACTACAATACTTATATTACTGCGAAATCACGTAAATATATAAACAAACAAACTTTTAATTAACTTTAAAAACTAAATAACTGTTTATTTAATACATTAATCAAGAGATGAGACACCGAAAGGAAAGGGTGGAGGAGTTGGCGACGAGTCTATTGAAGTGATTGAGTGAGTGATTGATTTAAACAGGATTTGATTGCATTTTTAAAACAATAATTGAAAACCGTTATTAACAACAGACTCGGTGTGGAAGAGACCAAAAAGTTGTTGTATTGCGACGACACGGCATCGCCGATGTCTAGACCGACGGCTATGCTGTTCGCCCTGTGCTGGTTCATCAATGAACGTTTGCCACAAATATCTTAATCACAATTAGTTTTAATTATAATTGCATTTAATTTAGTTTTACATTAGTTTTTCTATATAATTACAATTGATTTTAAGCACTAATTTTTTTTTTAAATTTAAAAATATATTTTGTTTTAAATTAAATTTCAAAACCTAAATAACGATTTCACAATTGGGATTCACATCAGTAAAGAGTATAACTAATAAATCAATGAATGGATATTTGGCAGCTTTAGTGCCGGTGATGATTAGTTTGCGTAAAGACTTGATCCGATGTAATGTTTCAATTCCCCGATGAGTTATCAACGGATTGTCCGATAAGTCCAACACTTGCAGTGTCTTTGAGTTGCGAAATTGTCGGCCAATTTTGTCGCAAACAAAGTCATCCAACAGTTTATTTTTGGATAGATTTAGTTCTTGTAGTGAATCCAACAAAATAAAGTTATCAAACGCTTCGTAACGGAGTTTTAAATCTAAATTGGTTTAAGACATCATTTAAATTCAGACATTCATTAAGTTATTAAATGACAAAAACACTACTGACTGGAAGCGTTGACATGTGTTAACCGGTATTTATCGTCATAAACGTTGGGCATCTGTTCGCATACATTAATCCATGTCTTAGGGATGTCTGAAATAATGGACAAATGGTTTGATTAGACACTGCCTTAAGAGAGAAAGAAAGAGTTGATGGGAAAACATACGCTTAAACCTGACTTGTCCTCCGCGGTAGACCACGAAGTGAGCGGTGGCCAACTCTGGACCTAATATAGCGTGCCGTCGGTTAATGTATCGTTGATTATAAACCTCTCTAAGACCTATATAGACACGGATTCGCCGTTTAATGCCTTGAAGACTAAAGTCAAACTTTTGTGACATAAAGTGTATGAAGTCTACCGATAGGCCGCCCTTATAGTCGCGCCAGTTCTTCACCACCGGCTTCTTCTCATTCAAATGTGTTTCCCAATAGGCGTCCATCTGAACGGGACTTTTCACTATTTTGGCCAACTCTTGCCGCTCGTAGTCCGACAATCCATGACTTTGCTGGCGATTGGCCGTCGGGTCCATCATCTCATTGGCTGACCGGCCATCGGGTTTGGCCACCGATTCATCACTAGTCTGTTTGACAATAATCTGCGACGAACTCGAGAGTAATCGGCACTGATTTGTGGCCACAAAAAGTCTTTGCGTAAAACCATTCAACGATTGTCTGAGCATTACTTGAGAGACACAACACAACAACTATATAGTTGTCAATACATATACAACACAAACAGATTTACCACTAAATCATAATTAGTTTAATTGAATTTGAAGACCAAATAAAGTGATTAAAAAGTTTAAATGCAATACAAAATTGTAAACAAAAATATCTAAAACACTGTAATATTTTTCGTACAAAAACATGTGTTGTATAACAGAAATAGAGGTCTCATTGTAGAAGTCTATGGGAATCAGCGTTCAGTTCAGCACTCAATGGGATACCGGTTTACATTGCATTGAATATCGCATTGCATTTACACTGCATTTACATTCACTCTGTATTGCAATGTATTGGCTGTGAGTTTTGCATTCAATTGTGTCATTCAATCACTGATTTGTGTTGTGTTTTGTGTGTCAATCAAATCAATTCATTTCAAAACATTGTTTATTATTATTATTAATATTAATAACAATTTTTAATTCAAATTATAATCTTTTGATTAATTCATTGATTCATTGGTTTTTGTATTTAATAGACAAACAGATAGACAGACAGACAAAGTGTGGCAACAAATGACACTATAATTAGGTGTCAAATGGGAAGCGAAAAGGTGTTGTCAAGTGATTTGATGGCTACTTGTAATCACACGATATATCTTTGTAATCATAATTAAATTTTATGCTAATCTTATGGTTAGTATAGTATATATAAGTAGTGATAAACCAATTTATTTTCAACTGATCCACAAGTGATCTACAATTCATTGTTGTGTTGATTATATACAACGGTCGAAGATTTTCGAGATATCGGATCAGATCTGATTGATTGTCACATCAATTGTTTACGTAATTGAATGAATGGTCACTAAATCCGGATGTGTTTGTGACCACCGATTAGTGTTATAATCATCAAATGAAGACATAAATACAATGCATTGTCAATGAAGTGTTCATTGATTTGATTAATTATCTTATAATTTACACCTTAATTTAAATTTAATTATTTTAATTAAAACGTTAATTTTATATAGTTTTAAATAATAATAATATAAACTATTATTTAACTATAGGTTTAATTAATTTAATGAATTAATGAAAACTTAAAAAACAAGATTATATTTTTCTTTCATGAATCTTATGATAAGTTTATTAACAAAAGTGTGTTTAATAACTGTCGCCAAATCCAGTCAATTCAATACACTTCACACTAATTGTTATATTAATTTTATAGTCATTGATGTGTTGGTTATAGTTAATAAAGTTATTATAACTATAATTATTATAATAATGGGAAATAAGATCTCTTGTTGTAAAGCAAATACACCACAAACACACCGGAAGAAGCATAACCACCATCATCACCACGATCAACACCATGTGACCATAGATGATAATCACTTGAATCACGATAGGGTCGGACCTAATCTTCAGCACATCAGCGAACGAGAGCCCGAAGACAACGAGACCGACCCATCCTCTCATCCCACAGCCGGACCTCTATTTATGCAAAGATCTCGTAGTGATATCAGATGTAAGACTATTTGACTAATTGTTTAATACAATAAATTGATCACAATTTTTATTTGTCTCATTATAGGCCACAGAAAAAGCCAAATAAATGTAAGATTTTTATTTTAAAAGTCTTTGTGAAACTAATTTTTTAAAAACTAATTATTTGTTTTAATTAAAACTTTAGTTATTAGACGCGCGACCGCTCAAGAAGTCCAGTTCCTGTTCGACCATCTATTTAGATGACAGCACTGTTAGTCACCCGAACCTGAAGAATACCATCAAATGTGTCACTCTTGGCATCTATTATCACATCCGTAACAGAAATTCTGACCGAATTCTCGACATTTTCGATGAACGACTGCATCCCTTAACTGTAAAAAAAATTAATAGACATTTCATTTCACATTTGATTGACATTTGATTTGTTGATGACATAAACACAACACAGAAGGACACTATGGGACTCAATGCTCGGGACAATGATAGAGATCCCGATCACCGGTCAATCTACCGGTTTATGCGGACACTGTTCAGTGCGGCCCAACTGTCGCCCGAGTGTGCGATCATAACACTGGTATATCTGGAGCGACTGTTAACGTACGCCGAGCTGGACATCGTGCCGCACACCTGGAAGCGTATTGTTTTGGGCGCCATTCTGTTGGCCAGCAAAGTATGGGACGACCAGGCCGTCTGGAATGTAGATTATTGCCAAATACTTAGGGATATAACCGTTGAGGATATGTATGCGTTAATAGATATTTCTGTTTGTTTGAAATGAGATTTAAATGAATGGTTGATATGTCTTAGGAATGAGTTGGAGAGACGATTCCTGGAGTTATTACAGTTTAACATAAACGTACCGTCGAGTGTATACGCCAAGTATTATTTTGATTTACGGTCACTGGCCGACCAAAATGACATTACATTCCCGACCGAACCACTCAACGAAGACCGGGCCCAACGGCTTGAAGTATTGCTTTTGAAATGCAAACTAAATGATTGATTGATTTTTAATCTCTTGTTTTTTATTTGAAAGGCTATGTCCCGTCTATGCGAAGACAAGTTAATCGATGCCAACAAAAACGGTTTCAAGAAGTGGTCAAGTTTGGACAGTTTACCGCTCATACGTAAAAGTGCTGCCATTTTATCGTGATTTACAGTGTTTTATATAATGAATTAAATGAGAAAAACTTATTGATTAATAATTTCCATTTGAAAAAATCATTGCTTCTTATTATATATCTTTTTTTAGTTCATTTGAATAACAATTTTTAATATTTAATAATAAATAATAATGAAAAGTAAAACAGATTTATATTATAAACGATTTAATCGATTATTAAATAAAATATTTACATGTTTTGCAACAGAATTATAAGTGAATCAAGATTTATATAATGAAATATCAATTGAGATTTGAATTTAAATAAAAATATTTTTCAATTTTTACACACAATTGCATTGTCCGTCACTTAACACACTATATGTTTAACCATTTGGATCTATTATTGACCAATTATTACGCCAAACGAGTTGTCAAACTACTAGCCGACAGACTGGCCTACAGTTTCGGTCATAGATTGGCCACCTTTTTGCTGGAGATGTCTGTTCTCACAGTTCGTAAAGTAGAAGAGCGCGGCGGCCGACACGCGAGCCTTTAACGCATACATCTCAAGGTCGTGAGTGGCCACCAATCGGCCCCACTTTTGGATACCGTAGTCTTCCTCCAGACGCGACACATCGACGCACTGGTCGGCCGTCAAGTGGTGTTGACTTAACGCTAACGATAGTATCAATGATTTCAAGTTTTCGGTGGCAAACTTCAGACCAATAAGTGACCAGTGATTGTGTGACAATAAATGCCGTGAAATCACTTGTTTGGTCCGATCATCAATTGGTGGTAAATGAACCGTTTGAGTGATTGGTATACGACAGTCAAAACACTGTTCAAACCATTTGACTAATGGATCCCAAGATTTTAGCTGTAATTGACACAAGTCTTCGGGATATTCTTGTCGGAAGCAAATGGCGTCCGAATCGATGAACTCTAGTATCCGATCGGTTAGTGTCTGGTGTGTGTCGTGACCGGGATTATCAATGGCAGTGTTGGCCAGTTGTGTCAAATGCATGTTAGACATACGGATCACTCGGCTTTGCGATGACCACTCGTTGGCCACCATTAAAGCCAACGGCCGATTGTGAACGTAAAAGATTGAACCCAACGGTGTCTTGAGTTTACGTGAATCCAAATTGATCTCATATTTGCCATCATTTTGTACAATAGATACCGATTTATAAAAGCGTTTCCTTTCGGCCGTACCTTTCAATTCAAAGACAATCATATTTAGGAACTGATATTACGGGCCAATCACTCACATACCTGATCCCGACAATGAAGAGCTGTAATGGTTGACATTCTTCACCGGTAAGTGTTTGACCAATAAGTGATGTCTAAGTTTATGGCAAATCATGTCTTGATGTTTGGGTTTTGGTTTTTAAAAGTCAATCAAAATATTTTCAAAACATAACACAAATAGCGCTTACTTTTCAAACTTTTTTTGTTTAATTTCTTGTAATGAGTATTATTTGAATACCTTTTCTCAAAATGAACAGCATTTAAAGATTGCCTTGTTTATATTTTATAGCATTAAATTTATTAATTAATTGTATTAAAACTTTTAATTTAAAAGTAATTAAATACTGAATTGAATGCATAGATAGAGAGCAGCACTCGATATGACATTCAGTTCACAGTTTTGTTTACATTTTGAGTGC
>JAQIWK010000219.1:0-20016 GCA_034695265.1 Dissorhina ornata | reverse complement strand
TATATCAAATTGTATGTATTACCACATATATACAAACATCTTCATTCAAATATCCTTTCAAAATACAACCCAATTTCAAACACACCATTAAATTCCAGTAAACTTTTACCCAACATTTTATAATTGAAAACATCTTTAATTTAAATTAAATCTATCATCACAACCAGACAATTTAGAGTATATTTCATTAGCATCTCTCCCTCTCTCTCTCTCTCTCCCTCTCTCTCTCTCTCTCTCTCAGCAAAACATATGGATATTCTGTGAGACATTGTATGTTAACTCTATGGCCGACACAGGATAGACAATACAGTTAAAGGGATGGAGTAGGGGGTGAAGAGGTGGTGATGTATTGCCGCAAATAATGACAAACAATATGGTAATTGACTTACACTTGACTTTATGGATGACAAACATATTGACGAAACACTCGCCACAAAACAATACAATCATTACAATTAGGGACACATTTGGATCAAACAGTGCCTCAAATGTAAGACATTTGTGTCGTAAAAAATGCCAAACATTTTGCAAATGTTTTTTAAATGTCTTTTTATGTTTAGGGATCGACCGGTGAGTTGAACGCCGATGTGTTTGAGGCATAATCACCCGTTAATTCAAGAGATCAGTTCAACACAAGTTTAAAGTCTTTAAACTAAAGAGATTATCATAACATCACGTGTTATGTCTTGTTTGTCAACAAATCTCACTATACGTCCAATCAATTGGACACAAATCTACCCCAATGTGAACATTGTTAAGCTTATTATATAATCCTGGTCATATTTAACTATTCAATAATCATCTAATTGTGTCTTAAATGGCAATCACCATATGATGGCACACTTTAATTCATTACAATTAACATCACATTAATTGATATAAAGTTTGACATAATTTATGAATTGAATGATTGTTTTGTGTTTCAAAAAGTGAGTGTTTTGTCACTTTTGCGATGATTTGAGCGATAATTCAATTTTATATTCAAATAACTAATGATTTAAGCGATTGTTGTATCGCTTCTCAACATATCGTTGGATGTCTTCGGATGACTCTTCCAGTTTAAGACGAATGAGTGGAACCGATAAGAAAACAATAAGTGAGACTCTCGGCCCCCAAGAGCTGCCAAAATATAGTCAACTCAATGGACAACAATCGGCGGTCGACCACAAGAAGCCGGTATGTAATCAACCGAACCGGTCGTACGCCGACGTCTCACTCTTCTCGGCCAAAGCCATCCGTTGTGTTGTTTTGTGGTATTTCTTTAGTTTTACGACACTTTTTCTCAATAAATATATAGTTTCATACGAAATGGGAGATCCAACCATGTTAGGTCTGTCTTTACATGTCCAGCATTTTGTCAGCAAATGTTTAAATTACTATTTATTTTTAGGAGTCTTTCAGTTAATGTTTTGCGCCATTTGTAGTTCAATTCAATTGAAATATTGGCCACAAATACGGCATTTACTGCACCGACAGTCCAAGCAAACCAATGAACATAAGTTTGATATGAAGATTAGGAGCTTTACCAAGAGTTTACTGGTTGTCGGGAGCTTTAGGTTTGAATGAGTTTTTTAATGTAATGAATACATTTGAATGACTTATCATTGAATGGTTAGGTTTTCAACGATACTGTTAGGACTGATAGCGTTGTGGTTCGTTGAGGTGTCTTTCGCCGAGACTGTCAAGAGCTCTGCGCCCGTCTTCACAGTACTTATCGCACGACTAGTTTTGGGAGAAAAGACGTCTCTTATAGTCAATCTATCTTTGATTCCTGTGATGACTGGACTCGTACTTTGCTCTGCTTATGAGCTTAAGTTTACATTAATTGGTTTAATGGCATCTTTGGCCACCAATTTGTCGGAATGCTTTCAAAATGTATTTTCCAAAAGATTGTTGAATGTGGAGAAGTACGAGCCCTTACAACTACAGCTCTACACCAGTCTCTCGTCAATTATAGTTCAGATTCCCTGTGTTTTACTTCTCGTCGATTTGCCACACTTTTTCAATGCAATACAAACCGATAACAATTTGCTCGTCACCTATATATTGGCCGGAATTTCATTTCACTGTCAAAGTTATACTGAATATATTCTGTTGAATCTAATATCTCCCGTAACGCACAGGTATTTTGCTATTTATTTTTAAATTATATTGTAATTTACAATAAACTAATTGTTTATGAATTGAATTACAAAGTGTGGCCAACACTGCAAAGAGAGCTTTTCTCATATGGCTATCAGTAATAATATTTGGAAATCCAGTTACAACTCAAAGTTGGATTGGAACAGCTATTGTGATATCCGGTGTCTTTGTCTACAACAAAGCCCGACAGTTATCGTTCACTAAAAGTACTTCTGCTGTTAATTATATCTCTATATCGCAGACCGACACACACGATGTCTGACACAAACTTTAATTTATTAATATTTATTTATTTATTATTATTATTATTTGGTGTATAATAATAGTCATTAAATAACTATTTGTTATTATTAAGGATTTTATTTATTGTTTAAATTATAACTATATATTGAAATTACGATTGTTTCTAATGCATATTGTTGTAATTTTGAAAGTTGGCGAGCTTTTTATACACTGTGCTATAGCAGTGCATAAAAAGCTCGCCAACTTTCAAAATTAAACCAATAATAAACTTTATAGACTTAGAACTTTTGTAAACTTTTTTATATATATTTTTTTGCTAAATTAGTTAACTGTTTATTATTATTAAATTTTTAATTTAAGTCAAACCAAATAAAAAAACACAATAAATTGTTTATAAATAATTTTTTTTATTACGATATAATTGTTACAAAACATTATTTCCAATGATATAATTATTATAATAAAAGTATTTAAATTCCAATAATCCGTTAAATGATATATAAATTTATGTGAATATAAAATAACAAAATAATATATAATTTAAATAATATATTAAATTTATAAAAAGAAAAACCAAAATATATGCATATATTTTGAAAGACAAATATATATTAAATCTGATAATTAATTACAATATTTGTATAAATAAACAATAATACAGTTATATTTCAAGTGATGAGTATATCAAACAAACAATAAATTTATTATAATATATAATATAAATAAATATAAATTCATTGATGGTATTCATGTTTATTGAAACACCAACTTTGATTGTGTTTAATTGCCTGGCTAACTACCAATTAGTATTTTTGATCTTGCTTAAATTTATAAAGTCCACGATTAAACATCATGCTGCATTGTATACGATGGTGCTTTTATAAATATTCAAAGTATAGGTGCGTAAACATTCAGACCATACCGTTATAATTAGTGTAATGTAGAGATTGTTAGCCAAAAGGTTAGCCAACAAACCCGACCGCCGGTACTTTACTGGAACAGTTCATAGCATGTCTTTTACACCAGTCTTGAGTGGTAAACAATTTTCCACAACAACCGCACGAAAATTTGGGCCTAAAGTTACTGAAATGTGTGTGATAATGACGGATCAGCTTCGACTTCTTGATGAATACTTTTGAACACACCGGACATGTCGTCAAATTCTTGGACTGAATTTGTGACAATAATTGTTCGTATTCTGATTGGTTTCAATATATCATAATTAAAACTCTTGCGGTTATATATAATTTAATATTAATTATTCAATACAAACCTTCAATAGTTTGAGGCGTCGCACCGTTATTATTGAGTCCAATCCTTAAATGATTATCAATTGAGTAGCCTTTGAATTGATTAAAATCTTGTGATAAATTTTCATCAACTAATGGTATTTCTTGAAGTTCTGTCAAATATAACAATTTGTTTTGAAATTTAATTTCAATATCAATTAAATGTATCCAATCATACCATTGGATTCGCCATCGTCTACATCCAAGTTGACCTCAGATGTGGCTAAAGAGCCGTCTATTCCACATTCAATTCGTGAATTCTGTTAAATAAATTACATTTGCATTTAAATATGGCTTTCTTTGAAACAAATAGTTAATATCAAAAATGATTTACTTCTGGAGTAGACATAGACTGTTCCAAGAGTTTTGTGGGTTCGATATCGTCTCCAAAATTGAGTGCTAATTGTTTGTCTTTATAAACAGGAATTGATTCGGTATTTGTGGCTAATATTTGTCTCTGAAAACTTTCTCTCAAACTATTATTATAATTAAATAAATTGTTTCCAATCGTCACTCTGTCTTCCTCTTCACTCGAGTAAACATTTTCATTGTTTTGCGATTTATTTCTCTTTCGCTTCCGTTTCTTAGTTCTCGAAGCCATTGATTGCACCAATTGTTGACTTTTGGACTCTTTGTCGGCCACTTCTGTCAGTCCTTTAATTCGAAGTGTTTCTGCGGTCTTCAGAAGCGAACTCAACTGATCCTGAGGTACGTTCACTTCGCCTGTATATATGAAGTCAATGATGGACTGCAAGTCAGCAAATCTAACGTCTTTGAGTATAACTATGGGATGTTTGCACGGATTGGCTATAAATAGGTTCTGGAAGTAAGCAGAACTGGCGGCCAAAACCATTTTGTGTGCCTTAATGCTGGCGCCATCGCAGGCCACCGTACAGTCCACCAGATTCTCGTTGACTAACATATTCTGAAACACTTCCGATATGTTTGAGTGAAAACTATTCCATTTAAGTCGGTATTGCGGCTGATTTGAGGCCATCCTCTCACCATTTAATGCCAAACTTTATTACTACTAAACAATGCAAACAATTTATACATAATTAACACTCATTTTATCTAATGTCCAACAATTTTGTTCAATCAATAAAGTTGTTCCCATTATTTACAATACATTTTAAAAAATAACTGTAAATATATGTTGTTTAATGTAAAATTTGACAAATATTATCCTGGTTATTTATTTATAGTTAAAACTATTAATATAACATAAATGTTCTAAATAATGAGGGCATCTAGCTTGAATTTATAATATTTAAAAGTGTCAAGCTAATTAAATAAATTACTTTAATATTGCCTAATATTGAAGTTCATAAAAGTTGATGACAGTACCTTGCTTAATTTTATAACTAGCTTTATAAGTTGTGTTGCAATTAAATGAATTATAATTTATAAATCAATTGAATGTAAAATTATAGTCAATGAGGAAATGAAAGGACAATTCAATGCAATCACTAATTTTATTACTAAAACCATATAATCGTTAACTAAACCAATGATTTAATTTATAAATCAAATGATAATAGTTTGCAATCAATGGCCAAAAAAGTGTCTGAAAAAAGCAGGAAATAAATGTCAGGACCGATGACTACATCGACAGACATTTTCAAGCGATTTGGGGCCAAACCTATGGAGAGTATGCATAACATATAGCCAGCAATGGCCTATTTGTATGGACCCAATCACCTGTACTTTACATTTCAATTGTATTTTTATATTTAAATTGACATTTACTTACATATTGTGATCGCAAATAGTTGTTTCAATTAACTAAACAATTAAAATGACTCAATGTATGGACTGTTTAGTGAGATTAGGCGTCAATTAGTGACCAAATGTAATGAAAGGCGGGCTAAAACACGGATACGATATATACAGTTAAATAGCACTCAAACGGGGAAACAGGGCTCACAGTCAGCCTCACACTCAACACTACACTGCACTACAAGTCTCCACTACAGCACCACTGCGTCACTCATGACGTCGAGGACCTAATATTGAGGTCTACTCTACCGGGTCTTCGCCAACACTCTCCTTCCCATACAGTCAACGCTATCTCACGATACTCTGCATTGGTTTTGCCTTTTAATCATTGACTGGCTTTACATTTCAAATTAACCAACACTTTGACACTTCTTGGGTCACAGTTTGTTTGGTTGATTGCATCACTTGTTTATATATTGTTTTAATTAGTTTTGTAATTATTATAAATACAGTTTTAATTTGACAGTTTGGGTTAGCTTTGAGAAATGTACTCAACTCTTCAAATTATATTTCAATCTAATGTCAAATATTAGTTTAAATTAAAATAAAAAATATCAACAAGCTTATGTAACTAGATTAATGATTAATCATTAAACTAGGCCAGGATATTGATTATGTCAATAGACTATACTTTTACTATAAAATTATTGACTAATAAACTACAAATTGTAATATTGGGCTCAAACAAGTGTAGTTTGAATGATCATGGTAATCCAATTGATAATGATAAACATTTAAATTAAATAAAACAAATGACAAAAAGTTTTAGTTTATTAAATAAATTGATGAAACTCTTTCAATACAAATTCAAAATAACATAAATTTGATTTAAAAGGCAAAGAGATTTCATTAAATTTTAAAAAATTGTTTACAGAGTTTCATAAGAAGTCTGAGAGAGTCATCGCTCCCTTTGGGGCTGAATATGAGTAGTCATCAAAATCTTCGCGATCGCGTCCACCGCCTCTGCCTCGACCACCTCTGCCGCGACCACCTCTTCCGCGATCACCTCCGCCGCGACCACCTCTTTCACCTCTACCCCTGCCTCGACCTCTTCCTCGCCCTCTAAAGCCACCTCTACTACTGTGACCTCTACTCGAGTCCATCTGATACTGCGGTCTGTGATCGGATCCATTAGCTTCGGAAGACGAGGCAAAGTTGGTCTGAAGTCTACTCATTGCTTGAACTAATGATGAGTAATCGTCTGAACACCAAACACAGCCGTGAAATTGAAGCGAACCGTCCTTTAGGCGAGTTTTGTCGGCTTTGTATTCAATTGAACACAACTTTCGGTTGCATTTCTCACAAATCTGACTCTCAATCGTTACTTTCTGTGCGTCTTTGAAGGCCGACATAGAAAATGTGCATTTATTACATCCAATTCTCCACGTTGGGGGACCTGATCCCGGATCCAATACTAGCATTCCGTTAAATTTGCATTTTTGGCATTCAGTCAAAGTGTTGGATACCATCGAGTGTTTGCACTCTTCATTAGGACATTGGTTACAACCAGAGTTTTTGGACATCGATTCAAAGGGAGGATTATTGAAACAGTGGACACATAATACAAAACTTTTGTCGGAAGCACCGGTTCTGTAATAATAGAGAAGTTCAAAGTCGTCGATAGGACAGCGCAACTCGCGGTATGTTTTGATGTTTCCGTTTTGTGGTATAGAATAAGTCTCATTACAGGTCGCACAGTAGACTCGTTGAGGTTTTGCTACAATTAGCTTCAGATATCGACGACATTTACCACACCTTTAAGTTTATAATAAATATAATTGATATAACAATATATTATATGCATCACATGACAATTGTCAACACAAATACCTGGAAATAGGTTTTCCCGAATCAGCCAAAGATGAGAAGCAGACCTCAAAAAGTTCATCCATCGAAGGGATGTGTTCAACAAAATATATGAATTTCTTTTTAAACAAATCAATCGTTTTGTTGAGAACTGCATCGAAGTCAGCTCTTCCAGCGGCTATTTCGTTAAGTTGTTTCTCGAGCGATGCCCTACTAATGGGTAAAACTAAATCGCTATCAATCTTCTGGTATCCGTGAACCAGAACTATTCCCAATTGGGTCGGAATAAGACGTCTTCCGGTAGCGATTTTAACATAATTCCTCAAACAAATGTTATTAATATGAGTGGGAATCGATGCATCGGTTCCAATACCGTGCTTTTCCATCAATCCAATCAGTTCTATAATTAACATGCTATCAATTATTTTAATTAATTTTTTAAAATTAATTAAAACAATACCTGATTCAGTCAGATAATCGGGAGGTGTAGTCATACGTTCTGAAAGTTTTGCGTCAGTTATCAGAAACTCGTCGCCAATCTTAAGATTTGTGGATAATTTTTGTTCGTTTGGTATCGAATGCCAAGACATAAAGCGTGTGAATCCGGGATCGGTTACAATGGATGCCTGTTTAGTGAAAGACTCTGATCCGATAGCGAATGTAATAGTCGTTTGATCGTATTTCAAGTCACCGCTAATGCTAGCTATGAAATGACGGCAAATATACTCATAAACCCTATAATTGTCTCTATCGCCCAATTCGTGTTGTTGGGCGATCTTCATTGGGGTAATAGGTGGATGATCTCCCGCGTCGTGGCCTGATTTTGGCCGATTAAATCCCAACTCAAGAAGTGATTTAACTTCTTGGCCCCAATCGTTACTTGTGGCCATAATTTTAAGAGTTGAGTGTAAATCAAAATTAGTCGGATATGCAGTGGTTTCAGTTCGTGGATAACTGATATATCCCTGAGTGTACAGGCGTTCGGCTATTTGCATGGCTGTGTGCGGACCTATTCCTAGACCTGAACTGCAGATCTTCAACAGTTCTACAGTATTAAGGGCTTGAGGTCTGGGTTTAGTCTTCTCTTTGGTTGAAATCGAGGCAATTTTGGCCCTCTTTTGTGACTTAACGGCATTCAAGTAAGACTTTGCGATGTTTTGGTTAAACTCTCGGCTTCGGTCCCAATCGAGTGCAATGGGTAATGAAGACTCACTACTGGCCAATCGTACGGTTACGCATAAAACCCAATAGGGCTCCGGTTTAAACGTCTGAATCTTGTCGTGTCTGTCAACACAAAAGCCAAGAGTCGGTGTCTGACACGGACCGTAAGATATGAGTGAACTGTCCAAATCACCATACTTTCCCTGTAATAACCATTTTAATTGTATTTAATGCTAGTAATCATTCAAATATTGTTAAATTACATGAAAAAATGTAGTCTGAAATCGTGTGAACGCACAACCAATCCGAAGGTCTAGCTCTTGTCGGGCGTCCACTGAAAGCGATTCCAATTCATTCGGTAAAATCAATGAATTCATGGCTGCCTTAATGTCTTTGTCGGTGATTGCGCTGAATTTGGCCCGAAATACAGTCTATTTTGAAGTTTAATTTAAATCTTAATTATATTTTACGCTAATTTTGACGGCAATTATCATTAAAAACCTGTGGATTTCTGAACGATATCTGCATCGATGACTGGACACAACGAATCACTTCAAAACATATGTTTTCTCCCTCTTTATCGCAATCCAACCACAAAACTAAATAATCACATCCACGAGCCTATCATCAATCAAATGGTCAATTAATACACTTATCACAAGACATACTAAACAATCAATTGGTTAACCTCTTTGTCCAAGAACTTGACCATGTTCATTTTGGGATTGGACTCCTCCTTAATGGTGGTGCAGTCAAACAACTCTTGCGGATCAGTTGCGTCCCAATTGTTGTATTTGCCGGTAAAGTTGGTGGAGAAGACGTGACCGCAAACTGATGTGAATTTAAACATAACATCTTTGTGTCCTTTGAATGAACCCCTGTATTCGTGAACATTACACGCGTTGTTGAATCCCTTCCTCGTCCTCTGCCGACCATTTGACAGAATTATAGCCAACGATTGAGCCAACGATGGCTTCTCGGCCACCATCAACACCGTTGTCATCGTTGATCACTACAGTTGGTCCGTCTTTTAGTGTCAACTAAATGTCTCATCAATCCATCACTTCATTCAAAATATCTACCAAACGCTTCACAACAGTTGACTACACTCTCACCCGTTTATCGTTCACTTCACATACGCTCTCTCTCTCTCACTCTCTCACTCACTCTCTCACTCACTTACTCTCTCATAGTTTCTCTCTATTGCATTTGAAATAAGCCTAATATTTGGTGTAGTGTTAGACTGTGCCCAGGTGGTCAATTGTCAATTATACCTAGGTGGTCAACTTAATTACAACCGACATTTAATAACAATTCTAAGATTATTAGTTTTAATGACTGAAATAAATGGCAGAATATAATAGAAATTTAAATTAATATTTTATTTAAAAATTTATATTTCAAATAAACTCATTCAATATAATTTTATAATAAAACTAAAATTTAGATATCAATTCATTAGTCAATCAAAATAATTACAACATTTAAAATACAAATATTACAAAAATCTATTTATAATTATCATTATTTATAGTATAGATTCGTGTTTTAAATTAACTCTCATTAACCAAATGATGGCATTTAATGTTTATTTCATTTATAAGTAGTTCTCATGTTTTTGTAGCGTTAAAAAGACATATATTATCTATTTTGCCAATTGTTTGACCATTAAATCACTGGTCAATCACTTGAGAGATATTAGACGATATAGTTATTCACTTTTGCTAAGAGTTTGGATTTGTTTGTTGTCTTTCTCGGGAAATAGTCACTGAAACGTTAGTTTTGTGCAAATCATTAGATATTTGCGGCGCTGTTGTAGTGGTGACCGCTGTTGGTGTCAATTGTTGTATAATTGGTTGGGAAGTGCCGGTGCTCTGCGTCGGATGGGTTAAGAATAACGGCTGCAGTGAAGACGAGGAGGGAATAACAATCTGAGTTTGAGGTATATTTGCCCGATTGGATTGAGAGGTGGTTATGATTCGGGCCACGAATTGGTGATGAGCCGGTATATTAGTTGTTTGGGTCTGAGTTGCTATAACTACGGGTGCGTTGGGACCATTGCTTTTAGCGGTGATTGGCGGATGCATTTTGTTATTAGTATTAGGACTCGCATTCATTGGTATCACACGAATGCCTTGAAGTGTCCGAACGGCAAGAGATGGCGTCTGAGAGACCGGCGTTTCCGAAGAACTACTGATAACCGGAGAGTTTGGGTTGGGCTGCAGTACAATAGAGCCGCCGGCAGACATCATATAGGACTTGCCCGTTGGTGTAGCTGTTCATAGAAAATAAATGTCAATATATTTCAAACTTAATAACAAACAATTAACACCAAACATACCTAATACTACAGATCCAGGTCTGGTACCAAACAAAACACTGGTTGGTATACTAATTTGATGCATTTGATTGGTGGCACCGGCAGACCCACCCGTACTGTTCAAATAAGCGCCTGATATTAATTTAGTTAATGGTCTTTGTTGTTGATGTGATGACTCTGTAGTAGACGATAATGTATTAGTTTTGTTTGAAGGGTTGGCAACACTGATTAGAGTCGGTAGAGTCTCAGATGTGGCACACGTTGTCACTAATGACTGTGTTTTAAGAGTATTTTGAGAGATAGAAATGGGAAGAGTTATAGTCTTCGGGATTTGAACTTTAATTGAAGGCTTCGTCGGTCTAACAGTTCGTGATTTTTGTAAGATTTTGGTTGAATTTGATTCAATTGTTAACATTTTAGTCAATTCACTGGTTGTTATGGAATGGCTAACAATGGGTTGAACGCTGTTATTAGTCGACACAATAATACTCTGTTTATTATCCATTGTTTTAATAATTTTGTTACTTTCCATCACTTTATTGTCTTTAGGTTTTGTTGGCCTCTTCTTCTCAATCATAGCTATATTACTAGAAGATGTGCCATCAGTTCGGCAACGAATTTGATTGTTAGTCTGAAGTGACAGATAAAGAGGATTTGAGGCCAAATGAGCGGTCGGTTTGGAGCCATTGAATGGACTCAATTGAGGCAATTCTTTCTCTTTGTTTGAGTTCATTAATAAAGAAGATTTCAAATCAGAAACAAATCCTTTTTGTGTATTCATTGCTTCGGTAGAGGTATTAGCAAAACAATTGTCAGAATTATCGCTTGAATTGGATGTAGATTTTGTGTTAACTTTAAGCGCTTCTGAATTTAATATATTAGTGACGGCTTGATGTATGGCCTGTTGGGTAGTCTTAGTGAACAACTGTCCAGTTTGACTGATTTGATTGGTAGCATTAGGTACACAACTAGACTTTCGCGATGCTTTACTCATTGACCTCTTGGCCTTAGCGGCCGCGATCTGCACCTCATGTAAGCGCTCGAACTCAGCTTCGGTTCGGTTTCGATGCAAATAAATCCAAACTTTTCTGTTGACGTCATACTTAACACACGGATCCTTTTCATAGTGAAGCCGATCGAGAGCACCGCTAACTATACCATTGACCTGTTGGTCAGATATAGTGGGCAATAGGTATTGAGAATCTTTGAGGAGTTCGCAAATGTCAGCTCTGGTTCCCTCTCCATTAGGCAGTCGGGCGGCCGCATCCCTCACCAGACTTAATAACGTAACAAATGGTGGCCTATCGTTGACAAGCAATGAATGCTCTCTCGCTTTATTAGGACTCGAGACGTTGTGACCGTTAGCAGCGCCGATACCACATCCCTTGACAGGTCCCACAACACTCTCATATCCGTGAACTCTATACGTAAATGCTTTGTACGGATTGTTATATCTGACGGCTTCTTGTTTACGATACACACTCTTCTCGTCTTCATTGGAAGGCCTAACGACCCAATCAGTCAGACATTTGGCCGGAGGAGGCAATGCTTGCGAAAAGCTAATCAAACCAGCGTTTGGGTCTTCATCTTTATTGTTCAACCATTGATCGCAAAGTGGAACTAATTCAAGATCTCGATCCCTACCGCCTCCAATCCACTGCCACTGTTGGTTCTTCTCTTTGTAATCAACGAGTGGTACCAAATGAGGGGGAGGGAGGACTCCACTTAAATAATTCATGGCCGACGCCACCATTTCTGTCGACCAACCAATCAATGGACTATAAGTTCTGAGCTTTTCTTTCACTAACTCTTCCAACTTATGTAAAGTCAGTCTTTGATCGCTCGATGCGTTTGTCATAAATATGTCGCGAAGTAATGAAAAGAAACATTTGGGAGACTTTTCGTAAGTGACGGGTTGGGCAACGGGTGGAGGACAGGCTTCTTCTTGTGTGACACTTGGAACCGATGGTTTGACAGTAGACACAGTGGCCAGTGTTGTCGTCATTGTACTATCAGTTAGGGTCGCACTCGTTGTCTTTGGAGATGAATTAGATTTAGACAATGAATCAGTTGTTTTAGTTTTCAAAACATTGTTTATGTCAACACTTTTATCATTAATACTGCAAACACTGTGTTTATAATTGGTATCACTTTTGGGACTTAATTCGGATTCATTTGTCACCACTTTTTCGACTTTAATTTTGTTTGAATGAGATTTTGGAAGTATTTTTGTTGGATTTGTTTGAATGCTTTTAGCAAAACTTGAATGCTTTGCCTTTTTCTTAGGCGTTGATATCGATGTGGATTTGAGAGCACTGTTGGTATGATTTTGTGATAATGTGGTCATTGTTTTACAAGTGTTGGTCGAGTTGGTGGTGATGGCAGTGTTGGTCACTCTCGTTATGATATCACTTAAAGTAATGGTTTGGGTCTCAAGGGTTGGCTCATAGCTGTTGTTAGACTCTTTGGCTTTTCGTTTTCTCTTATGTTTTCTAAGCATTTCATAGTATTGTTGATCACTGATTGGATTCATTGCATTCACACTTCCATTCAATTTAAGCGTTAATGCATTTTCCGATATTTGTCTTAAGTCTTGGTCCTCTTCTACACAAGATATGTCTGTTTTATTGCAAATTTCTTTCACTTCTTTACGATATCGCAGACAAACCCTCTCTTTAAGAGATTTTGAATCACAAATCAAAGAGTTTTTGAGGCTTTTCTTACTTTCCATTGAATTGTTTGTTTGAATGGATTCATCATAAAGTTGTCGTCTTTTGTGCATAACTTCATTGAGAAGAAGTGATTGTCGTTTCTGTTCATAGATTGCAAATAACTTCTTCTTCAATGTCTTGACGTCTTCTAAAGCTTTAACCAAATCTGGACTCAATTTATGTGACTTTAATGATATGAATATATCCGACAATAAGTTATGATTAAATCGATTCAATTGGCCATTCATTAAGAGCTCAATTGTCTTCTCTTTATCTGTATTAGACATCTCTTTAGGCATATATTTGTCGACCAATTGTTGTCTTGTGGTGTCATTCAAGTGATGCCAAACCGATTGGTGATCGTCAAAGAGGTTCATAAAAATATCTTTGTTTGCAAACAAATCGTTAGGCAATTGACTAATGGATGATAATATGGCATTGGAAGCGCTGGAGCCGGCGTTGGCCACCCATTGGCCGGTATTGGCCGTCGAGAGAGACATCGAGCCAATTGTGGTGGCATTTGTCGCGATTGTTGTCATTCTTCACCGATTGTCACCAAACCATAAGTTCTCATTATTTAGTCATCAATTGATTGTCCCGATTGTCGACAAACCATTCAAATGACAACAAATACACCACTCATTCATATTTACATTCAAATGTCATTTCAATACTGTATTAGTTTTGCCATCAAATCAATCGCAATCACAATTCAATACAAATCAATGCATTCAATGCATACAATCCATACAATAGTGCACTCAATGCACAACAAATGCAATCAAAATATTGTCATACATTTACTCACTATTACACCCATAGATGGCTCTATAGACTTCACTTCACATTTAAGCGCTTAATTTACATACATTTGAATGAAAGATCAATGTTATCTTAATTGCAATTAAATTTACTTCAATTGAATACAACAATTCAAACAATTATTTGTATATTTTTTATAAAACAATTTGTAATTTATTTATATGACGTTCATTTGCAACAGTTAACCAGTTAAATAAACAACTTTTACATGGTTTGAATAATTAATTTGTAAGCTTTTTAAAAATAATTTTAAACAATAAATAAATTATACCAGTAAGTTATTTTTTAGCCAACTTTTCTCCGTTTTCTGCCTTTGAAATGTTTTGTCGCTTAATCGTCGAGTTATACTGCAAAACAATAATTATAATTAAAATATAATTAAATATTATTAACAATTAATTAATTACTCTTTCAAATTGGGATATAAAAGATGAGCAAATAGTTTGAACGGTTTTGCTTCTAATGGGTTGAGCTTTGAATGCAAAAAAATCAATGAATGGCGAACTCTTCAACAGTTTATCGTTCACTGGTTCTTGTAATTGACGATATTCTGGATCTGATAGATAATTAAATTATTTATAAATTATTACAAATATATTGCTATGAATTACAGACCAGAAAACTGTTCAATCAAAGTCTTTGTGTTCATATGAGAGTCGGCGGCAAACTTGTCGTGTTTGGAGTCAAACTGTTCGTCCAAATCAACGACTCTATGCGTAAAATTGGGAATATTTAAGTGTTGTTTGGTGTCCTCATCAGATTTGGTCAGTGGTTTATCCCTAGCCTTCAATATTATTAAATGAATTTCATTCAATTGTTGTTTGACTAATGGTGGCACTGGATTACATGACGCCAAAATACCTTGCTGTTCTCTATTAGCATTATATAAACCATAAATAATATGACCATAATTAATACAATCTAACAGCTAACTTACCTGGGTAACACTTCAGCTATATGTAAGAGCATATGATTTGGTAAAACATATCTAAAAGATAATTTATGTAATGGTTATAATAATTGTAAAATAGAATAATTTGTTTTAATTAAATTAATATTAAATAATTACCCAATGCTTTCATCTTCATTGCGAGACATTCTGTCCCTCCAATCGTACAACTCTTTCAAAGCAAACAATTGTCTTGAATTAAAATTAATTTTACTTTTTTTCAGTAATAAACGATAACTTTCGCTGTTATATAAGGGCTTTTCATATTTCTAATAAAAATAAGCAATAATTTTAACATAACATTTTTTAAAATGAGCACAAAATACTTACTTTTAGGCAGACAAGTTTACTTCTGTCAAACACGGCTTTTAATAAATTTTTCTCTTTGTTTCCGGCGGCAATCAATTCATTTTTCATTTGTATGTAAATAAATATCAAGTAATGTGTGTCTTCGCGGGCATACTTGACCAGTTCGGGAGCGAGTGGTCTAATACGCCAATCGGCTAATTGAAACTGTTTGTCGGCCTCAAAGTTACAGTAATGTTTCAATAAGTATGATAGCGACAGATGCGAAAAGTCAAGCAATTTAGAGGCCTGAAAGGTATCAAACATATTCACTACATAAATGCCGAAATCCCTTTGCAACCAAAGCACGTCCATATCTGCCCCGTGAAACACCTATCAATCAATTTAATACAATTACTATATACTGTATAAAAGCTTAATGTTATTTTTATATCACTTTTAATATTGTTGGACATGTGAACACTTCGTTCAATATATGCATTTCAGATCTCAATTCAAGTGTATCTATAATATAATCACATGTTTTGCTTGATATTTGCATTAAACACGTAAAGCCTTGAAACGTTCGGTAAGAGTGATGCTATGATTACAATAATAAATTACAACATTTTAGTCAAAATAGCAAACAATTTAAGAAAACTACCTCTAAGTCTACTGCAATGACATGGCAAGACCTTAACTCAACACATAACTGATGTAAATCTGCTATTTTTGTTATGTGTTTGAACGGTGTCTCTGACAATGGTTTCGGAAACTTTGGTTTTAATTCAATAAAAGAAATAAAAAATTAATAATTAAATCAAAACAAATGATTGTAAATCATATCAATTACTTCGGGAATCTCTATTTTAAGGAAGCAATCATTTGGTTCAAACTTTTCAATCTCTACTTCGTATGGATGTGAATAGCAATCAAATCCCAATTCATTCTTCTCGAGTAATATTGAGAGCGGTTTTATTGAATTGGGTTTATCTTTGATAACCGGAACAAATGGATGATTACTGTTATCGATCTTATCTTTGAAGCGCGTCTGCGATCTCTCCACAACTTTAGCCGAAAGTAAATTATATTTAAGTCCTCTTTTGGCACGAATTACGTTACGATTCCACGAAGAAGTGGTGCACGAGTTGACAGAAGTCTTGTTATCGGCGCCCACTGTAGCCAACACGAGGTCCGCCTCCTTCTGCTTCAGACCCGACGCTTCATCCAAACAGTGACCCTTCAAATGCAAACATTAGTATCAACTCAAACATCAATAAGACATACAATTTTGTCAAATATATTATCGTTGAGTTCAGTGATCACATCAGTCTTGTCGTCATCGCAACTGATTTTGTCGAGTCGTTGGCCTTTCAGTTCATTTTGGATCAACGATGACAGCCTAAGACATTACACATCAAGACATTAGATATTCATTTCAAAAACAAGTTAATGATGAATAAGTGGACACACATTTCAAGACATTCATTGTTTTCATGTTTCAATATTTTGCTGAACTTGTCGTAAGTGTTCAGATAATTTAGATCCGATGTCTTGAAGCCGAGCGAGCATTTGGTGGCCGACAATGCCTTCTCTTGCATTTGCTGTCATTTCACAGATAATTAAGTCATTAATTAATCAAACATTACATCAAATAAATGGTAATTACTTTGCAAATGGAGTCGACATCTAAATTGGTGTCCATTTGTCACTTTTAATGAATCCAATTAAAAGTCAAATCAAATGTTACACAAAATTTGATGAGAAAAACGTGTGAAATGTTTGCAAACAGAGAGCCATGTGTTGGCCCATCAAAGCGCCAAATTCAATGTCCCTATCATTCAATGCTTTACTTTTGTTTTTTGATTTAAAATTTAAATTTTTAAATATATTGAAGTTTTTTTTATTGAACTTTAAAGTTTGATAAATTACTTTACAATTAACTTTTTAATTTAATTAATTTACTATTTAACTTTTAATTTACTTTTAAGTTTAATTTTTTGGCTTTATTTTTATTTAAATATAATTTACTAATTATATCTAACTATTCTAGTAAATAGGTTATTTTAGTTATTGTAATTCATCTACAATTTACCATTTAAATAATAAATAATATATTTAAAAATAATTTTTATAAATTAACTAAATTAAATGTATTTGTATATGAAACCATTGTAAGCGATGTATTAATTAATCTGTTATTAAAACGGATGTATTAAAAGTATATTGAGAGCAAACGGTATTTAAAAGTCGCTTGCTTTTTGCACATCTTTAAAAACTTGTACATTTTATAACTTAAGAATCTTAAATTAAGATCCTATTTAAGGTAGATTTTAATGTATTAAATTTTAGTAACTAGATTAAAGTATTGTTTATGTATATTATTGTTAACACTCAGTGACCCAGAATATACTTTAAAATATTATCAATCACAATTTTATTATATTTGCACATCAATGATCATGGCAATCTTTATTTTGAAAATATTTTTAAAATACAATAAATAAAACTAAATTAAGAGAATATTTTTTAAAAACACTTAAAAACAATTTAAACAAAAAATATTTAAATAAATAAATACATTGTATTATATGCTATGTTTGGCTCTGTTTGGTAACGGTCTCAACAATCCAGTCAATATAGGATGAAATTCTGGTATAAATGCCGGGTAAGTTAGGTTCAGCACATTTTATGCCATTGGATACAATGCCGGCTAAAGTCCATCGGCCATCAGCTTCATCGCGTACAGTTAACGGCCCTCCAGAGTCGCCTTCGCACGAGTCTTTGCCGCCGGCGGCATAACCGGCGCAGACAATCGTGTCCCGGGCCACCAAATGATGTCTGGCTTTTCTATACATTTGCACGCATTCATCATTTGAAATAATGGGAACCTTTACTATTTGCAACACTTCCGGAATAACGCGATTCTCTATTTATCATTCAAATTAATAAGTTTGGCAATAAATACATGTATATTATATGTTATAATATTATTAAAGTATACCGTATGAAAGGAGACCCCAACCGCTAACGTAAGCATCGGCGCCAACAAAATCTGTACCCTTTTCGGGCAAACAAATGGGTTGAATGTGTGGCTCGTACTCAACGTCGGCGTCTAATTCAATGAGCGCTAAATCATTCTCCAGAGTAAAGTGATTATAATTGGGATGAATTATCACACGTTTAGCCTTTCGGACTACAGGAGCCCTCTCAACAACCCCGCCGTCCATTTCAATAGGTTCTGTATATTTAATGTTGTGTTCGCCGAAAATGACTTGAAGTGAACCAAACAGACCAGTATTGCAATGCGCGGCTGTTATAACCCAATTATGACTGACCAAAACGGCGCCGCATTTGTTGTATTTCCAAAAGCCGAAGAACTTGGCTTCTTTGACCAATGCCTGCCACGGGGCCTCACCGTAGTACGCGTCCACACCACCAACGATACGACTCGACCGCAACAGTTCAGCCGGTCTTTCCCCACAACCAATCCCTTTATAATACATATATTTTAATTATAACTTTCAATTAGCAAATTTATTTTGATGCAAAATTATCAATATTTACCGTTAACTGAATTTTTACATAAACTTAATAAAAAACTTAAATATAGTACAAAATTGAAATTAAATGACAGCATGTTTTTAAATTGGATGGACATAATTAAATAAATTAATTGTAATTTAAATAATAAATAAAATGCTTTTTAAAATAGATAATGCGACCAAATGTGAAATGTTTAAGAAAATGAATGTGAAGTTTGATTTTAAATATAAGAAACTTTTTTGTTGCTAAATCTTGTTTATAAGGAAATGATAGTAATATTTAGTTGTAAAATATCGTAATTTTGATTTCTATTCGCTATTATCCACTAATCTTTGCTTATAAAAGGATTCAAAACTAAAATTAATCCAATGTATTGACTTATTTTTCTCCATTCAATAAAGTTTATCAAATAAACCAACCAATTCTTGATCATTATTTTTAAATATAAAAAATTAATTTACTTAAAGTTAATTTTTATTTTGTTGTATAGTTTTTATTTCAGTATCAAATCACTGATTTGTATTTATATTACAAATACAATAATTAATTTACAATTTATTTTATAAAATTAAATTTAGTAATAGAAAATTATATTGATATACCAAAATTCAAGGTTTAAAATAATTTAAATATTCTTGCAAAAAAACTAAATTATATTATAAATATACTTGGTATTACTTACAAAATAACAAACATATAATACCAATTAAATACTGTTTAATAAATTATATATTTATTTTTTAAAACTAAATTAAACATTTAATTTGTGTCAAAAAAAAAGTTAACCAAAAGTTTCTAACAATTTAAAAAGTTTTGCAAAACTTTTCAGAACTGAATTGGATTTGTTTGAGAGGCAGAGGACACTACAGTAGTGTTGTGTCGATCACATGGAAAGCTAAGGTTTGTTTTGAAATGCATTTTTGTATTCAATTTTAAATGCATTTCAATTAAATTGTGTGATTA
>JAQIWK010000218.1:0-20017 GCA_034695265.1 Dissorhina ornata | reverse complement strand
TCTCTCTCTCTCTCTGTTTTTTAATGTGGCATATCCTCAGACCTTTAGACCGCTATAAATGTGATGTAATTTTTTTTGTATATACAGTTAAGTTTGTATTAAGAAATGTCTATTTAATACTTTTATTTCTTAATGTATTCTTAATAGCATTTATTATATTAGAATTTAACGTTATTTTTGTTATTGAATACAAATTAAGATATACAGGAAAAGCTAAGTAAACTTAAATTTAGATAAATTGTCTATATAATTAAGCATAATATTAATAATTTGATTAACAATTACAAAAATTAACTATATAAAAACTTATCATGTTAGTTTTATATATTATTTTATAATTAATTTGTTAAATATATTATTTACTATAATAGAGGTTATACTTAATTGAGTCATTCCTAATGCAAACTTAACAGTAAATATAACTTTATTTGTATTTTTTATATTTAATTTTTTTAATAACTTTTAATATTTAAGCAATTTTTTTGAATGAATGCAAACCAACTTTGTATTGAGTGAAGTGCAGAAAAAATCCGATAATAATCTGAATGTCTGTCCGTATATTTGAAGGCGAAAATCACGCCAACATTTACCGACAATTTCGGCCAACAGTTCCCGATAAAGTGGTCGATATTGTGTTAAATTATTTACGGGAAAAGATTCCCGTAAATAAGTGGTCAATAGCGGTGGATGTCGGGTGCGGTAGTGGTCAGGGGACTAATAAATTGGCCAAATATTTTCAATATGTTTACGGGTATGACGTGAGCCAAGCCCAAATTGACCAGGCTAACCAGGGTGACCATGCGCCTAATGTACAATATTCTGTAAGTAATTGATAATTTAATTATAATTAATTAATAATTAATTTTATAATTAATTTTTTGTTTGTTTGTTTGATTGACAGGTAAGTCCGGCCGAGAGTTTGCCTAATATATCGGCAAATAGTGTCCAGTTATTAACTTCGGTGGAAGCGGTCCATTGGTTTGATTTCAATGATTTTATTCAAGAGTCCACTCGTGTGTTGTGTCCGTCGGGAGTGATAGCATTGATTGGTTATATGATACCCGATGCGACCGACCCGTGCAATCCCGGCGACCGAAGTCTCACTGAATTATTATATGGACTGTATTTTGACGACCGTTTGGCTGATTTCAAAAATCCCCGAATAGTTTCGGTCGAAAATCATTACAAAGACATTAAATTTCCCGATAATTACGAGTTCAGCCATTTGGACAATATTTGTCACTCAACTCGAGTGAACGCCGAAGACATTATCGGCTATTTTGAGTCGTGGTCTCTATTCCAAGGTCTGGTCAAAGCTGATCCCGAATCAGCTGAAGTCGTGTCTCAAGAAGTTAAACATAAATTAAAATCTATTTTAAAAATTAATGATTTGTCGGCAAAAGAAATTATTTTTAATTTTAATTATTTCATAGCAATTGGCCGTAAAATTAAATAAAAATTAATTTAATAAAATATTTAATTAACATTTAATTTAATAAATATGTTTTTTAAAATGTTATTAAATTTACAATTAAAATTAATTTGTTACAAATAATTAATAGTTTATTAAAATTATTGTTTTTAAGTTTATAAATATAATCACAAATGATTTAACGTAAATATCTTAAATAAACAAATCAATTATAATTATTAATTAAATAAACACATTTGGCTTTTAATTATATTAATTCATATGACATGTTTGGCAGCAATTATTTCACACAAAATACTGATTTAATATTTACTTCAATACAGTAAAAGTACCGGTTTTACGAACGTCTAGTTTTACGAACAGGTCTGGTTTTACGAACAACTCGGTAAAACCCAAAACCACTTCCCATAGAAATAATGTTAAAAATAGGTCCAGTTTTACGAACGCCGGTTTTACGAACGTACCTGTTTTACGAACTAGTTTCCCAAACCATTCCTATACAACTCAATGTTAAACATGGTCCTGTTTTACGAACTTTTAAAAATTGCATTCAAAAATAATAAAAGTAAATTTTATTCATAAAAAAATTTTCTTTTAATTTGTGAATTTGCAACTATGTAGACCATTAATGCATAAATATTTTAAATTTTCAATTAGTTTTATACTAAAATTACTTTGTTTGATAAATATTTATTTTAAAAGCGTCAAAATATTACTGGAACTGCTTTTTAAAATGTTAAACAAGCTAATATATAGCTAATTGTTATGATATTTAGATAATTAACAGTTATAATTATTAATCCAAAATTTTTATGAGATTTAATTAAAAGTCCTCTTTTACGAACCGACCAGTTTTACGAACTATTTCTCTGATCCGGACAGGTTCGTAAAACCGGGCATGTCACTGTACTGTATTACTAATGCATGTATTGTTAGTAGTAGCCAAATAAATTATTACTTTATTTTATTAATTTAATAAATCACTATTAAACTTATTTGGTTTTTGGTATTTTAGTTTTCATTTACTTGTTTTTCTTTTTAAAAATATATTTTTAAATTTAATTTTCTATTAAATTGACTGATGAAAGGCTGGAATTTATATTAAAACTTATATAAAACTAAAATATTTTAACCACAATATTATTTTGATATATTAAATGATTTTGAAAAATGTTATATAAAAAACACTTTTTGTTGATAGATTTGTACTCACAAAACAGCCAGATCCGTTTAAAAAATTAAGTAAAATCCCACTCAAATATCTACTAAACTTCATTCATGTTTTTTGTTGTTATTAACAAGATTTTTGGTTAGACATTGAAAATATATGATTTAAACACATTTCCCTCGCCTATTATAGTAATTAAATTGTTTTTATTTAATGAAAATATTTATTTTACATTTATATGATAATCTAATCATTCATAAAAATTATAATCAAATTAACTTTAAATTAACTATTATTACATTGTAATACATATGCATAATTTATTACAATTACAAAAATGATTCATTACTTTACTAAATATTTAGAAAACAATATTTTATTTACCCTTAAAGGTGTCGGAAATAAGTTAATTTAAAAAACAAAATAATTATATTAAAAATAAAATAAGTATATTTTAATTTATAAATATAATAGTCTGGTAAATAAATTTAATATTATAAATTTTAACTTTAATTATACAATTAGTTAAAATTTATAAATAATTTTATTTATTTATGTATCATTTAAAAAAACCTTTTTTTCATAAGTTTTTTTTAAATATAGAAAAATTATTTTTAAAAATTAGTTTATTTTCACCGAAATATATAATCAATCAATAAATTTAACTCAAACTTTGAAAGGTGTATAACGTATTTTTAAGTATTTATAAAAAGTTATTTTGAATTACATATAAATGTATTGATTTTTTGTGTAAATTTAGTGTATTTTAAAAATATATTTATAATTTTACTCTCAATTTAGTGATCCAAACGTTTCGTGACTTAATTTGAATAAATGATAAATTTTTTTAGTATGAATTGAATTTAGATTTCATATCAAACTAGAGATAATATAAATGCAAAAAACGCCTTAAAAAGCATTAATAAATATAATTAGATCAGTTCATATCTTAATATTAAGACATTTTTATGTGATATTTACTTTCATTATTATTATTATTATTGATAATATCATTAACTTTAGCATAAAATATTTTAACATTCATAAAAAATACTCTAAACATATCATTAAAATAAATTTTTTGGTATCATTTCTTGAGATAACATAAAACGGGAACTCTATTATGACTTTTATATAAAAAAATACATTTTATTATAAATTTAAATACTAGTATTAATGATGTCTTGTAAATCATTTTGACAGTACTTATCATAATAACTGCAATATTGACCTCACTATGGATGCAATGTAGTACGGGTGCCAAGTGTCCGCCATCGGAAGCCATTCGCCCGTGCAGTTGCGCTCAGTATCTCAATCAGATCTCGTGCTGGTCTTTGAAATCTAATGTCAGTTTAACGCAACTATTTGTGAATTTGCGTCAATCGTTGGCAGAGAATGGCCAACAAATTATTTACGATGAACTCAAACTCATCGACTCAGAGCTGACACACTTGGGATCCGATGACAACACGACTGGTGACTTCTTCGCCGGCGTTGCCTTCAAAAAGATAGAGATAACAAAGAATCGCAAACTTAAGCGCATTCATCCAAATGCATTCAAATCATCCTTCAATATAACCACTTCATTAACAATCAGTGAAAATCAAATCTTAGCTAACGATCCGCCAAACGAGAGGGAAATATTTGATTTGGTCAACAGTTTTGAATTGGCCACCGAAATATGGCTCACAGACAATAACATCAGTACTGTACCCGATCGGGCCTTTCATAGGCCACAAAAAGCGTTGGTGTGGCTGTCACTTATTGATAATAATATCGTGAGTGTGGGCGCCCACGCCTTTTACCCGCTATCGGCGCTCAATTATCTCTTACTGGACGGCAATCGTATCGATAAGTTGTCAAACAAGGCGCTAGAGTTGGCTAATAGTAGCTCTAATAGACAAACGTTAAGACTTTTTATAAGAGATAATGATTTAAATGATAACTCGCTTGAAAGCGGAACCTTTGACCAATTGGACCGAAAAATATTAGTCGACTTATCCAAGAATAACATGACTTATCTGAGACGGGATGTGTTTGCACCGGTATTAAGACGCAATGGTAGCGCAATTATCATCCGTCACAACCCATTACTATGTGATTGTAATTTCAAATGGCTGTACGATCGGCAACTACTTTACAACTCATCCCATCACGAGAGACAATATTCAGTGCATAATATTCAGTGTAACGGCACCCGACAAGACAGTCCCAAACTGAATGAATTAACTGAATCCCATTTCGGTCACTGCCCTCACGACCCAACTGTCCATTGCTATTGGAGTAGTCAATCCGATTATGACTACCAAATGTGCTTAAATAGTGCCAATTCATTACATTTCACCAACATTTTCATCCATACATCACTTGTTTTATCCGTTCATTTACTGTTATTTTATTTCATTGTCCAATAAGTCATTGTGTATTTGTATCCCATTTGATAATAATATACTAATAATTATAGTTTTGATTATAATTTATATTATATTTAAATTCATTTTTTTCTCATAAAATGATGAAAGTATTGAAAATGCTTAATAAATGTAATTGATAATTAATTATAAAATATTTATAATAAAATGTAATAAAAATATTCTTTAATTATAAAATGAATTTTATATTTTCTAATTAAAATTATATTTTAATATTTATTGATAAAAAAGTCTAAATTTATTTTTAAAAATATTATACAAATATTAATAATTTTTAAATTGTTTTAAAACATGTAATATTTAATTTTAAAAATAAATAAATAAAATACAAGTTAAACAATTTTTTAAAAATAAAAATAGTTTTTGCTTGAAAAAAAAACAAATAAAAAATTTACTTTATTACAAATTATATTAACATTATTTTAATATTATATTAATAATGCAATATATTTTGTATTTTATTTATCAAAACTTTGATTTATGTTTTTAAATATTTTTCTTAATAAATTTATTTTTAATGATTTATTATTAAATCATTTTATTTAGATGCATAAAATCAGTCAATATAAATGTATAAAATATCATCAAGTTAGTGGTACAAATAAAAACTAACTTTTACAATTTATTTAATCCTAATTTATATTTTATAAAACTATTTTGAATATTAAAAATGTTTAAAATATTCAAAAAAGTAAATCTAAATATTTAAATTACATAATAAATATTTAATTATCAATTCATAAAATGTAATCAATTTTATGACACTTATTTAGAAATTCAAAATTTTAAATAAAAGTTTTACCAGGCTTAACATTTTGGTGTTTATAATTTATAAATCATAATTTACACTTACGCTTGTCCTGGCCTTCAATTTGATTAGTTTTTTAGATGATGTTTCAAAAATAATAGACATTATAATTTATAAACATAACTATAAAACTTATTTGTATAAATAATTTCATGTTAACTATTAAAATAAACCAAACAATTTAAACTTGTTGCGCAAAACTACCTTACTTCATTTACAATTATTAAAAAAAGTTTAGTTTAAAAATTAACACAAAATTTAATTATTATTTTTAGGAAAATTAAATAAAAGATTATATTTATTTCAAAATAATCCCAATTTATATGACAAAAATTCTGACAATCTTTATAATAAATTAGTTTTTAAATTCAATTTAATCAGAAATTTTGGACGACCTTAAGTATCCCACGTATGGATTAAAATATAATAATTAAAAAACACATTTTTACTATTGAAAAATAAATATTTATTTGAATATAAATTTATTTACAAAAAAAACTATATATAAGTGTATTTATAATTATGTATTATTATTATCTAAATTAAAAAATAAATTGTTAATTAAAAATAAAACTATAAATATATAGATTAGTGGCGAAAAATGACTGTTTATTGAAATAGTATGTGATTTGTTGGCAATGAGAGGACATGGAAGTGGATTGTCTAGCAGTTCCAGATCACCGGCATAAGTATCATTCTGACAGCGCCTGAAATTAAACTTAAATAACTTGCACTGAAAGTCAATTCTTTGGGCATAACTAATGGTTTCGTTAACGAGTCCGCAATGTTTTTCATTTGATGTCCATTTCATACGACAATCACTACAATTGATGGGATTTCGCCACAATTTGATAGTAATTGAACGCTTGAATAGTGGCTTAAAGTATGTTTCATTCAAAAATGTGATGCTATTGTCAGACAATTGTAAATCAAATGGACGGCTAACTGTGGCAAAAGGGTTTGATTCAAACGATGATGAATTGAATTTATTTTTACTTAAATCAATGAATATATGATAAGCACTGTCTTTGATGGCCAGCGAATGTTTGTCGAGACTTTCCATACGATTTTCTTGAAGATTTAAAAAGTGAATATTTGGTAGATTTGCGAACGCATTGTCGCCAATAGTAGCGATTCTGTTGTTGGCAAACGACAACCTCTGCAGACGAGTCTGCACTCCATTTAATGGCCGAAAGGCATTGTCGGGAATAAACTCAAGACCGCAATCAATCACATGAATAAGACTTGCGTTTGAAAATTGACTCAATACGTTGAAAAACTTGATTACTTGTGCGCTATCAACACCGATGGCCGGATTGGATATAAAGTAGACCTTATCGGTGATGTTATAAGTTATTTTGAAAGCATTTTCATCGATGGATACGAGATAATCGTTGCGTTCAATGGATATCTCATGAAAGGCAAATAAATCCAATGTTTCGCTCTCTATTTGGTCGACAATTGAATTTTGAAAAATAAATTTATGAAAAGTAATAGTTTTGTGTGTTTGACGACTAGATTCTTGAAATATTTGTTTAAGGATCAGATTAGACGATATAGTTTTGCCGCAATCAAACAGTCCGGCACTGGTGTTGCAAACACACGGAAATATTGTGTTTGCCGGCGGACACACCGGTCGACCACTGGTTACTATATGTGCTATCAATGCTAGTATTAACCCAATTATCCAATTTATATCTGAAATAAAAAACAAAAATTATTTTAATATAAACAATAAAGTTATGCAAACTTATTGATTGTCCTAATTATATGCCAATAAAATTCACTAATTTTGTTTTATTTGTTTGGTTACTAAATATTAAATTAATAAAGTTTATAAAATAATTGTTTATATAATTATTAATTATTTAAAACATATCATTAATAAAAGTAATTATGTTTTTAAAAAAAAGTTACAAAACAATTTTAAACCATACTCTATTTGGGTCGCAAAATAAATATGAAAAATTCAAATACAAATTATTAATTAATTTAAAATTTTATTTTTCAATGTTATTGTAAATAAATTTTTAAAAATAATATTTATTGCTTTAATTACTATTATTTTAGTTTAGTTTCTTATTTTTCATTGTAATTTTAATATAATACACATAATCTATAATGAAAACAGTATAATAAAACTATTACTTATCCCAAATCATATAACTTAAGGATACTGTTTAATTAGAGGGTTAAGTAAATATAATTAATTGTGTGTATATAAACAAATATCAACATGCTTACTTAATATTCTAGTTTATAATATCAATATATATACTTTTTCTATCTAAATATGAATTGTTTGATATCAAGTAATTATATATTAATAAATGAAATACAAATGCTAATCAAATATAATTTATATAAATATTTACATTAAGCCAATTGTATGAGTATAATAATTTTGCAATAGTTTGATTACAATTTTCCGGTAAAAAGTTATAAACAATTTATAAATAGTTTTGAAAGGAAAGGCAATTTTATTGGCAAACAGTAGTGCATATATTTGTTAAGACAATATAATTATTATAATAATAATATATTTAATATATACATACCTGACATTTTGAGCATATTCATATTTGAATAAAACAATATGTCAATTTAAGTTTTTAAATTAGGTAGGGTAGGCATAATTTGTTTTTTTAAATAACTAATCAATCATATGCTGGATTAGGTGTTACATTTAAATTATATTTATAAATTAGTTTGATAAATATGGTCAAAATATTTTCCGCCAAAAATCACATATAAAGCCAAACACACAATGAGAGTGAGAGGTGTTATGAAAAGTGTAGTTACGATGAAAATTTTAAGTTAGTATGGGAGCAGTTGTTAAGATATATGAATGGTATATACAACTCATGGAGAAAGGCTTTTACACCACATTTATTCAATGGTATGAAGTCTGATGTCTATACCCATCGCATCGCAAAACTACTGCACCACTGGTTTATCTCCTGTTGGGAAAGTCAAGGTTCGCATTCACTATACAACAAACTCGACAACTCTGTAGTACACTGTAAACCATACATACAATTAAAAAGTATATAAAATATATTTTAACACTACTATCAAATCCGGTTATATCATAACTACAATATACAATATATTATATATATATTGTGAATTCATAGACCAATCATTTTGATATTGAAGCGCTTCTTTGATTTTGGTTTTTATTTACACATTTAATGCAATTTAATATTTAATTTATTTCTCATGCATTACCGCACAAAACAAAGTCTATTAAATTTAAACATTAAATTCAATATTTTTTAAAATAATTTTGAAGCAAATTCTTGGCTCCGTTTGACTCCTAATGCAATTTACAATGCAATGCCCGGACAGAGACTGTTCAACCAACACAACTGTTTTATACAAAAGTTTTCAATATATTAATTATTTTTAACCAAAAACAGTCAGACAATCGACAACAATATTACATATGAAATGAAATATAACTAATTTATGTGTGGTTTTAGTGGTTATATGAAACACACACCAAATTCTTGATGATATGACGCGATAGTTGTATATATAATTCATTATAAAAAAAATTTATATAAAAATTATAAAAACACTTGCCTTGAAACTTTTGAGTTGTGTTTTATTTTTGTTTTTAATTAATAAAATAATATATTGTATCATAACTTATGATTCATAAGTAATATTCTTGTGATAAACTTTTTTTGTTTGCTATTATTATTTTGTTGAAAATAAATTGAATGAATAGTTCATTGAATATAATGGTTTTCAATCAAAAAATACAAAAATGATTATTACATTTTATAAAAATTTAATTTCTATTGAAATAAATTTGTTTTTTTCAAAATTTACCACTTATTTCTTTATTTATCATTAAATAACTCCTACTATTAAAACCTACTGAAACACAATATACAATATAATTTTATATTATAAATATTAATACATGTATCCAATAAAACACAATACTTTGTTTTTACATGAGCTGTTAATTTAATATCTGATTTTATACATTAATTAATGAATTATTAATATATATATATATATATATTTTGCGTTAATTTACATAACATGTTAATGAAATTTTTTGTTTGTTTTTCAATCAAAATAATAAATATTTTGCTGAAAAATTATAATTAAAATAAGAAAATTTATTTTTGTTTAAATAATACTAATTAACATAAATTAAACATTACAATAATTAATGCGCTCATTATAGTGAAGGCAAACAATTGGTAATTATAATGACGTGAACTGATGGCCGAGTTATGAAGGCCTGACTTCTGACACGACGGCGACAATCGGTCAGTCAATGGCTGACAATAAGAGAAGTCGTGTTGAGTTACGGGTATCCGTTGTTCGCCGCACTTTAACGACACTATCTGATGGCTGACCGGTACTGACTTATCGGTAAAACAGTATTTGGTTTTGACAGTCCATTGGAGCGGACAATCGCAACGAATGTGATTATTAATCACTTCTAAGATGAAATAGTTTTTGTCCGACCGATCAAATAGGGGTAAAAATACGTCTTCGGACAGAGAGTCCATTTGGTTTTCTTTGAGAGCCAGAGTGGCCAACGGTCTACCCATTTGGCCGAACGAGTCCGAGTCAAACGATTGGGGTGTTAGTAGATTGTGACTCAAGTCAATCATACGGATCACCGCTTTGGATGACTTGAAACGGAAGACATTTTTACCAATTCTTGAGATTTTGTTGTGATTTAGCAGTAAATCAAGTGAAGGCGACGCCAACTCTTCAAAAGCAAAGTCGCCGATCCTATGAATCATATTATGACTTAAGTCCACGTGTTTTAGGCGACTCCGGTGTCCATCGGCCGACCGAAATGCGTGACTTGGGATAGAAGTGATGCCTATTCCGGTCACTTTTAGTTCACGTAATTTAACAAATTTATATAATAATATCCACAGATCTTCGGCCATATGTTCGGTGGCATAGAGTTTCCGATTGTCTTCCAACTGAAACACTTCTAAAGTATCGGCGCTACCATTGAAAGCATTTCTGTCGATGTAATCCAGATTAGGATTATTTGCAATCAAGATCTCGACAAAAGGAACATGGTCAAACACTTTGGATGATATTTGAGCCGTTGGTGTCCTTTGAATCTCTAATCTTTGAATTTTATAAGTTTTATGTGACCCGTGTTTGACTCTCAAACGATCAGTTAGTTCTTGTGATACAAGTTTCAGGTCAACCCTAACGTCGGTGCAATTGATTGTATCAATTTTGCCCACATTTCTCGGGTCGTTGAGGCACCGGCAGGGATGCAATTGTGTGACTGAATTGCAATCAATGCGCCCGTAATGGGATTGAGATTTAATGCATCCAACGAAGAGCGCCACAAATACCAACTCTTTGATCACTAAAAATAAAATAAATATTATATAAAAAGCAATTTTTTAGAAAACAATTAAATAAAACAATAAATACTATTTGTTTTTATCTACTTTTGTTTGGTTATTATAATTATTATAATCTAAAGTGAATAAACTTTTTATGCACTTTTAATAATATATTTTGTTTGTTTGCTTTGTTAAGTGAATATAAAGGTTTAAATCATTTAAACATTTTTCCATTTGCATGTATTAGTATTTAAACATTAAATAAATCATTAAAATTTTACAATAATTTCACTTTAATCAACAAATCGTGATTCAGTATTATATAATATTAATTATCCTGTTTTTTCAATTGATCCAAGATATAGTCAGAAAAAAACATTAATGACAACAATTAATACTAAATGACTACAAGTGTCGTGTAATTTAAAACTTTTAAATAAAAAATAATAAACAATTATATGAATTATGTATTCAATAATGAAATAACAAACTAAAACAAATTTCACCAAAGGGTCCAAAAATTAACATTTAATATATGAAATGCAAAATGCAATTAAACTTTGATAAAGTTATTAGTGTTATTGCAAAATTGTAAAAGTATTTGTTAAATAAATATTATTTAAACTTTTTGTAAAACTTATATAAAGTTTCTTTATATACCAAAGATTTTTCCTAATTTTCACCACAAATTTAACTATTTATTTATTTTTACAATCAATTTATTGCTATTGAATCAAAATGTTATGACACTTTCAAGAATTTTGTCTATAAATACTGAACAATACATTCATTTATTGACTTTAAAATTGTGGGAAACTTTGTTTGAAAGTGTCTGATGTTTACATTAAATTCATTAAATCATTAAACTGTGGATAAGTATTGCCTAATGTTTGCATTTAGCAGCAATTTACTAAACATTAATATTTTTTTGTGAACAAAAGCAAAATTTATAAAACCCTAGGATCTAAGGCTTAGATTCTAAGCTATAAGTGAATGTTTGCACACATTTTATAACATTTAAATTAATCGATAGTTTAGGAGAAAATAGTTTTTTCACGAAATAAAAAGACAAGAAGTGATGAATTTGTAAATTTTCATAATAATTATGGGCTATATTTGCCGGCTATATAAATGTTGCAAATGTTTAAGGAAAGTGCCAGAAATATGATGTATAACTTTAAAACACTTGTAATTAAAAATGAAGATTTAAATCAAAAGGAAAGCCTAAAAATATTTGATGATTGAAATCATGATTTTTCAAAAATAAATTCCCATTTTTAAATATTTTTAAATATAATTAATTCAATTTGAATAATTTATATTCAATAATACAAAATATATTTAGAAATATTAATATATTGCGTGAAATTAGTTATTTAGTTCAATACTATGTATAAATATGCTAAATATACACTATCTGTCTATCAAAATATATATATATATAAATTTACTAAAACTCAATAAATATTTTATTTCAACAAAAAAGTTTTTTTTTATAAATAAATATTTATTTCTAATATAATTATAAAGAAAATAAATATTTTAATTTAATAATCAGATTAACATAAGATATTTTTTTAAATATGAAAAATTACTTTTAAAAAAGCGTTGGTTTTGATGTTTTAATAATACATTTATCCAAAAAGGAGTTATTAAAAATTAGCATGTAGATTTATCAATGAAAAATACTTGAAAATTATATACACTTATTATAAAATCAAATGAATTCACAATTAAGTTTTTTTAAACACCAATTCAAGTGATATATAGTTAATTATCACTGAATTTTAAATACGAATTAAAATTAATTATATTTTTACACAAAAATTTACAATTTCCTTAAACATTTCCAAATAATATAGTAATCATTATTTAAAATACAAATTGTTAGCTATTTTAAAGTTGGCAGTTAAGATAAATTACCAATTCATTATAAAAACTTTCTAAAAATAAAAAACAATTAATTTATTTAATTTGTAATACAAATGAAAGCTATATATGTTTTAACTAATGTATTAAATTTTTAAATGATAACTAATTTAAGACTTTATTGTGTGATTAATTTGAAGGACACTTTCAATTATATTTTTAAATATATAAATTATAATATTATTAGCTTATAATCCCCATGCTCAATTGTGACATAAACTATATGGCTGGTATTTAAATATTCATAACATATTATATTCAAATATATAACAAATATATATATATTTATATAACAAAATGTTTAACAAAAATTTTTTCCACATGAAGTCTAATGTAAAAACAAATGTTTCAAATGACTCGCCAAACAGTCTGTTTGAACAAAATGTTATTTAATATGAAAACTAATTAATAGTTACTATATTTAAATTTAATTAAAATAACAAATAATTAATTTTAAAAACTTACATAACATTTTTGAGTTGAAAACATTTCCCCAAAATATAAAACACTTTTGACACTTTAAAAATATTACAATAAAAATGTTTGAAATATACAAAAATTTCACCAAAATTGTTGTGATTTAATAGTAACCACTCTTACGATTCACATCCGATAGTGAATGAGTGAATGACTGAATACAAGAATTCATAAGAAAACGAGTGAATCATTAGTTTTGAAACTTCTTTAAAGGAGTCGATGGCGCGAACCAAATGATTGTTTTAAAATTTTTTGTATTCACTCTCACAGAGTAGAGACACATTGAAGAATAAGGCAATTGGGATGTAGTATAGGGATAGACGATAGGGATAGGGATAGACCTAATTTATGAGTGGATGGTGTGTTGAAAGAGCTCTTATATGTGAAGCCAAGGTTAACGATATATACAACCAAGAAGTGGTTGGAGTTGTTGTTGTTTTTTATTATTTAAGTTACTTAATGTTGTACTCGAGTTTGGCTTAAGACAGGAATAAAATAAGATTTTTTTACATTCTCTCTCTCTCTCTCTCTCTCTCTCTCTCTCTCTCTTAAAGACTGATGAGATCTTGAGTTCTAAAAAATATGATATTTTAAGAAAAAATGTTTAAGCAGTTGTTCCGCACCGTTGATATCACAAACTACACCTAACTGTAGCCTTAATTTGCTTCCCATTACCACTACCACTGCCGCACAACTGCTAAACGCCTATTTAATGCCAACTTAACGATACAAATCCCAAGTATTTTATGCATGCAATTGACTGTTTGTTGTTATTCTCACCAATAGTCCAAACAATTTCTTATCCATTATACCCGAAACCTAAAACTCTTATTGAACTCAACTCTAAATGTATTGAATATTATATTTCAGTATAATTTTTTCAGTTTATTTGATGGCATTTAATGCCTTTTTTGCCAACGAGTAAGTCGTGAGTAGATTCTTAAGAAAAATTACTTTCAGATAGTTTTTACTGCAAATATTATTACATAAAACAAATATTAGGAGAGAGAGAGAGAGAGAGAGAGAGAGAGAGAGAGAGAGATGGGATAGGAAAGAAAGGGCAGGTAGAATAATTGGTAACAATGCTTAGGTATTACCGGTTTTTATTATTTGGTAATATATTTTGCTAAAAATGTATTTTAGTATAAGTCTTATAAGTTATAACTAAAATGAAAGTTAAATATCGCGTTTATATTTATAAATGTATTTTCATTTTTCTTAATATTTGAGTCTCGTTTGCTTCACATAATGAATTGGCAGTAATTTATTATAAAAGACAGAGATTTTTGTCTCTCTTTATAAAGTAAAATATTTTTAAAAGAAATAATATTTTGTTGTTTTGTGTGAAATATGAGATATTTAACCGAAAGAGATGCCTTTCTATCAAATTCACTATTAGATTATCTTCGCTTAAATGGGTTTAACTTTTTTTGTGGCATTTAATCGTTTTAAATAAATGCCACACAAAAAAGTTCAATAAACTTTAAATTTTATCAAAAATCAATGAAAATTTCATTTAAAACCAATTTATTATTTAAAAGAAAAATGAGTACAAGCTTATCACAAATGTGTTTGTATTTCAATAATTATCAATTTTAAAAAATTGCATAATATGTCCAATAAATCAATAAGTAAACCATTATTTACATTTATGCACCAATTAATTATTGGTAAAAATCAATTATTATTATTATTTTTTGTAGGCAAACATATTATTTGCATAATTAAACTATTAAACAAATTTTTTAGTATAAATTCAAAATATATTTTTATTTTTCTCATTATTTAGTTAAACAAAAGAGAAATCAATTTTATTTAATTTGAAATATTTGTCTCTCAAACAAATTGCCAATAAATTCATTAAAATGGTAAGTCATTTATTAAAAGTCAGTTTAAGTTTTGATTTTTTTGTTTTATTTATAAATTTTTACGATAAGTTCAATAAAATAATAAGTAAAATATTTTTACATAATAAAAGTTGAAGAAAACTTTAAATTCAAATATATTTTAAAATATGTTAGTTTTTTAATGTTGAATAACAATTCAAAAGGCGGTAAAAAAAATCGCATAAATATTAATATTGTATTGTCTTAACAGACAGTCACCCATTCAGAGGCCCAACACTTCATCAACTCATTGAATGAAGCGTTGGATGCGCTGAATAAGAGTGTCGGACATAAAACCTTCTCTCACGTCAAAGATATTGAGGATATTAGAGACGGAGTCCTTTTGGCCTCAATTATCGAGAAGTTTGAATCGGTTTGCGGCCGAAAGCGTCGGGTGAGAGACAAAATGTACTTTAAATTTATTGAAGATTGGTTGGTAACCATCGGTAATATGTCTTATATACCAAACTATGGATCGTTTGTGAAGAAAATACTTAAGGAAAATGATGTCCAACTAATAGCTAATATCTTTGGCATCGTTGCCATAACTATGTATAACAATCAGCACGAGATGTGGCAGACATTTAATGTGGATATATTTTTCTTACTACTTGGAGAACCTCTTATACCAAAAATTAATAAAATTTTAAATAAAAAGATTAATATTGAAGACGAAAGATATGCTATAGTCGTCCAAAACAGACAACTCGAACAACGGTTAGAAAAATTGAGCCAAAAGTTTGCCGAAACTGTGGACCAGTTTGAGACCGAAAGCAAACAGAAGGGCAAAGAAAGTGAAACTCAATTAACAGATTTGAAACAACAGTTACAGGAAAGGGATGACAAGATAACTCAATTAGAGACACAAATTGATGAATTAAATCAAACCAATGATTCATTAAAACAACAAAATTCATCTAAAGATTTTAAAATAGATTCTCTAAAGGACTTAATTAACGGAACCGATAAGACATTGGTTTCTTTGGATGAATTGGTCGCTTTGAAAGATAAGGTCAGTTCAATGCAAAACCAAATGAAACAGATATCGACAGAAATTGAAACTACATTTCATTTAACTAATCAGTAAAATAAAATAAAAAGTTGTCAAAACATGTTGACAAAAAATAAATTTAAAACCAATTTTTGACTTAATTTAAACAATTAATTGTCATTGAGCTGTAAATGTCGTGTTTTAACTTAATTATAGTAATTTTAATTAATACAAATATATTATGTAAAATATTTGTGTTTTTGAAACAATAAAATTTACTTATTTAGCAACAAAAAACTGTCCTTGACTTTAATTTAATTCATTATAAAGCTATTTGTTTCACCCGTTTTTTGATAACAAATATTGCTTTCAATTATAAACTATAAAAAATTAAAATCAAAACTAAATAGTAATTTAATAAATAAATAAATAGTTTATATTCCGTTTAGACGTGACTTAATGTGTAAATTGAAAATTTATTGTATAATAAATAAGGTTAACACAAATTGTGACACAATTATTGCTATTTGTATTACAACTAAATACAAACTTAATCTCAAAATAATTTATATAAAAAATTATTCAAAAGACATTTATAATGAATGATTGAATTGATTTGATATAAAAAATCAAGAATTTCTATACAAAAGGATGTGTTTAAGTCTTAAGTTAATCGACAATCAAATTATACTAAAAATCTAATTACACTCAAAATGTAGTGCATATCAAATGCAAGTTAATAAATAGTTGGGTTTGACTTATAAATTCATTTAATATAGTATTAATAAACTTATCAATTCAAAAAACATTTTATTTATAAACATATTTTAAAAATTAGAAATTATAATTCACATGCGATCTCATTTAAAATCACATAAATTTAGTTGTGTTTATGCATTAAATGTCATTAATTAAGTAGATTTTGAGAATTGAATATAAATAACAAATGAATTTTAAAATTATTGATTATTTGTTGAAAAACTTTTTAAATGTGAGATTAGTTTTATTTTTTATAAATTAAAAAGTAAAACTTTTGATTATAAAAAAAATGCCATCAAAAGTGTATAAAGAGTATAAGAGCTATAAGAGTCTGTGTAGAGTCTTGGAGAGTCCGATAGTGGATTGCAAAGAGTTGGTGCCATACAAAGAGAAGCAGATTTACCATACTTTTGAAGTGATTCCTCCGCCAACAGTGTATCGGTCATCGGTGACGACGTTTGTGCCCGAAAAGCGAAAAACTCCCAAAGTTTTAATTATACCCATTGAAAGACCCGATGATATCGCCAGCCCTCCCAAGAAGACTAAGAAGAATGCCTACAAATGCATTACTTATACTGTAGACGAGTATTGCGATTATTAAATCAACAAACAATTGATTTGATTTACTTTATATTTACTGATTATTGTTATCAATTGATATATAAATTTCTTATTGTAGCTTAAAATTGTAGTTTCAATATATTAGTTTATTTCTTATACTAATTTCATGAATAATATTTATTATTCTGCACTTATATTATAAATACCGGTATTTTAATTAAAAATTTATAATTATGTATTTTAATCAATTTTAATTTTTTAAATAAAATAAAATTTATGATTAAGATATAAATTTATGTGTTAAATTTACTTTGTTTAATTAATTAACTTATATAATAAATTTAATTTACTTTTATTAATTTTGATTTTAAAATATAATTATTGTCTACTAATGTCAAAACTGTAAAACCAATTAACATTTATAGACAATATTACTGGTATTAAACAAGTTTAAATTAATCAAGAAATTGTGCACACGATTTACACAGGTTATCTTAAATATTGTTTTAAAAACAATACGATTAATAAATAAAATAGCAATTATATATTAAACTGGTTATATACCAATTAAATATAAATAAATGAAAAGTATTAGATATGCTCAATCGCTAATTATAATCATTATTTTTTGTTAATCATTTTGAGGTAATTTCTAGGTATTTGCACAGGTATATAATAAATATAGTATGCTACACTTCTCATAAGAATATTGCATCCAGCACATTTACACAATAAGCAAAGTGCATAATCCATGAGTACGTCCCTAAATTTTTAACTTATCATTGATAAGCTATCAGAGTTATTTAATTTAATATAATTGCAAATATTATATTGTTTAATACTTTCAATTAAATTAAACTAATCATTATTTTATAAAGTTACTAACAATAATGCGGTATTTACATTTTTGTAATCTTGCTAAAAACGCTAAATACGTAAATATCTGCTTAATAACTAAACTAATTAATAATTAGTAATTATTTATTTTAATTACTATTAACTACTAATTAATTTTGCCAAAGCCTTTTGTTTAATCATAAGATTTTTTGCTTTGATTTACTCTACAAATATTATCAAGCTTATATGTCAAATGTTATTAAACGAAATGCTTAAATTTATCAACGTATATTTATAGATTAAATAATATAATGGTATAATTTATTAAATTATTTAACAATATTATCATCAGTGAAGTATAATTAAAGATTATTTTATATAAGAAAAAGCATTAGTTAACAAGCCTACCACCCGGCCTCCAACTTAAGTTCACAAGCTCTTTACGATTAAGTATCCTGGTAATAATAATAATTATTATTATTACCTGGTACTTATGTATCTGGAGCAAATGATATTAACAATTTTATACTTTGTGTATAAAAGCAATGAAATATTCAATTATTTAGTCAATTAAATATTTATTTGAAAAAACCATTCAAAATATAATTAAATTTAAATTGAAAAATTATGATCAAGTCTAGAGTTTTAGTGTCAGTAATTGTCTTACTATTAAATGCTTTCAATTTAAGCTCCGGCTGTTCAGAAGAGTACGACTTTGACTACATGTTATTGGCTCTTCAATGGCCCGAAAGTTTTTGCGAAACCACCAAATGTGTGGCCCATCAGGACGTCTGGTCTATTCACGGCTCGTGGCCACAAAACTATAGCGGCAAATGGCCATCCAGTTGCTGTTTTGAGAAAAAGTTTAATCCACAAACTTTAAGTCCCATTCGGGATGAGTTGACTAAAGTGTGGGCAACATTGAGAACTGATTGGACCGGTGAAGACTTTTGGGAACACGAGTGGACAAAACACGGCACCTGTTGTATGAAAGTACCCGAACTGAAGGGTGAACTCAATTATTTCAAGAATACTCTGCAAGCCTTCAGTGAACTATCGGTTGACAAATGGTTGAGCGACGCCGACATCACTCCCTCTGAAACAAAGATGTATCCGTTGACCGATTTTCTATCGGCCGTATCCACTGGTTTGGGACATAAAGTTCACGCCCAGTGTCTCACTAAGAAACACAACTCATCACCAATTATGGCACAAATTAATGTCTGTTTAAACAAAAATACTTTATTACCCTTTGATTGTCCAACTAATATGAAAGATGAACATTGCGGTGATGACACCATCGCTTACCTCCCATCCAAAAAATAATTGTAAATAACTGTATATATAAATTGTAATTAAAAAATATAAATAATAAATTAATTATAT
>JAQIWK010000217.1:0-20022 GCA_034695265.1 Dissorhina ornata | reverse complement strand
TCAATAATGTGCATAAAAATTGTATTTTTAGAAATTAAATTAACTAGGGTTGTAGCGCAACCATCTTACCAGACTTTTTTTTGTTTGTTATCATATTTCATAAATTAATAATATATTTATATCATTCATAGTTTTAATAGTCATGATTGCAATTGGTTGAGAGAGAAAAAACTGCTTAATTTTTGTGGTTGATTTTTATTGTCAAAAAAATATCAATATAAATTATATGCCATCATTATATTTTGGTTATGGCTTTTTGGGTGTGGACTCTCTCTCTCTCTCTCTCTCTCTCTCTCTCTCTCTCTCTATTTCTGATCAAACATTTACACAAACCATACACTTTAATGATATTTAAGCTAAACTTCACATCAAATTTATATAAAAATATATTTTTTGGTTATAAATATATTGATATATTTGTAGATCAAAAAGTCAGGGAAAAAAATTATATTTTTTATTTGTAATATATTTTGTGAATAAGTATCATTGAATATATTATTAATATGTTTTATTTATATTAGTTTTTAAATGAAAATTATTAGATATTAAATTTACAGGATGTATTGTCAGGAAATTAATTCTTTAACTAAATTTAATTATAATTGTATTTTATAAAATTATTATTAATCCTAGTAATCAAATTTAAAGATTAACCATGATTATTCACTTAAAAAGTGAGCTGTTATATTTGAGATAATGTTTGTTTATGTAATAATTTTGTTGTTGTTGATTTATTTGTGTTTTTATTAGCAAATATTGCAATATATAAAAAATTTAAGCATAATTACATGAAATATTTTATTGAGTACGTGATGTAATTGTGTATAAAAATGATTATGGTAAGTTTGTGAAATGTATAGTACAATCTATCGTTTATATTGCGAGTATAAAAGATTTATAACATTTTAAAGTATAAACCATTACATAAAATGCATATAAGAATTGATTCAATAAGACATTTACAATAAGAAATATTAGATGTGTGCTTGCTTATTATTAATTCACTTGTCTGTTTTATCTAGTTATTTAGGCTATTGTTTGTTAGAGTATTACATGTTATTTATTACTATTATGTTATTTTAGTTTTTTTTAACAATTTCCAATGACGAGTTTTAATTTAATAAATATATGAAAATTTAATTTTGAAAACAAGAGATTTCCAGCAACTGTTTTATATCTGTTTTATTTTATTTCAAAATTTTTTTATTTAATAAAAGTATTGTTGATTTGGTATATGATGTTTGAAAACATTATGTCTTTTATATCTTAAATTATTTATTAAATTACTTATGATTTCCATTGAATGTGATGGCAGTGTGAATAAGGGAATAGAGAGAGAGAGAGAGAGAGAGAGAGAGAGAGAGAGAATTTTGAAAAAGGTAAATCTGTATATTGAGAAGTTTTTATTTGTATTATTAAATAAATTATTATTATTATTTATATTTATGCAAATCCTTTATGTCATATAATAATATTCATAAAATAAATTTTGCACTTATTTTTACTGTTATAAAAAAGCTGCAAATATTCAAATAAATTTTATTTAAAATTTGCATTTTCAAAACTTAAATATACCATTTTCAAAAGTGAAATGTTAACATAAATAATCTTGACTTTTGACTAAATTGATTCATTAAGTTTTATATACTTTTTTTTTTGAAAATAATAGTATTTTCTTTTGTTAATCATTTGTTAAATCTTATATAATATATATTGTCTAAAATAATAATAATAATTGTTATTACAATTTATTATTATAAATATTTAATAAATAAACATATTTTATTTGAGAAAGAAAAAGAGAGATCAAAAGTTTAATAAAAAGTTTAATAAAAGTTATTTAATAAATAATTTTTAATTTAATTTAATAGCAAGTGATCAGTCAAAGCGTGAGGCAATTGTCAATCACCGATCGGATACGGTTAACGTGAGTGACGCCAGTTGTCAGGTATGGGCGCAAGTGATAAATAATTACTAATAGTAATGCATTACTTTGTTGTATATTACACTAAAATATCTGTTTTATATCATCAATTTGTGGCAAATTGTATTAATTTTTCAAGTAATAAAATGTTGATTAAATATTGTATTTATATTATTGTTTTACTATAACAACATGTATAATATCATTGATAGGCTATAACTATTTTCTATAATAAAACATTTAGTAAAATAATTGAAGAATTATATTTAATTATATTAATGTAAAAATAAAATTCATAAATTAATTTCAAAATGTATTTACAAATAATATTAATAAATGTGTAATGAATTTCAGGCAAATATAACCTACGAAGTGATTACATACGACTCCGACGATGAAATGGTGAAGACTCGTCGGGGCATACCTTTTGGTGGTCTTCGCAACAAAAAAGGTCATCCAATATACTCTCGCGAAGACATTCGGGAACAGTATTGCATTACACGTAAAGAGTTGGATGTATTGGAGCACAGCCTACGCGACTCATCGGCCGCCCGACTCTTTGGCTGTCTGTCCACTAGTCATCTACCGGACAGTCAATGCAGTAAAAACTCATTTCTAATGCTTTCATGTGTTAACAAACGCAAGAATTCAGCCGAAAATACCTTACCATTTGATCCAAACAAACGGTAATTAATTTAAAATTATTTTAATTTTAATTATTTTTTTTGTAAATTAGAATTAGTAAATTTTATATCTAATTAATTTATTAGCAATATTTATAATTGATATTTATATTATAATTAAATTAAAATTTAATTTATAAAAAATAAAAGCTAATTAATGAATTAATTTTATTGATTTAGAATAAAGCTAATTGAACTAACTAGCTAACTTTTAAAAAAGTATTTATTTAATAAATTTTTAAATAAATTTACTAATTATTTGAGTGCTAGTTACGAAACTAATTGAAATTTTTCAAACACCAATTCAATTACCGTATTTTTCTGTTTATAAGACGCGTCTTATACAAAGAAAAAAGTAAAATTTAAAAAATTTTAAATTTTTTAATTTACAAATTTAATTGAAACTAAATTTTTATTTAATTATTATTAACACCAATTTAATCTATTATATGTTTTAAACAATATAACAACATAATATTCAATTATTAATTACATTTAATGTGATTTATAACTAAATTAAATATGATGTCTGTACTTTCTGAAAATGCTGCAACCATTGTTGAGGTTATATAAAATTGTTAATCAAATATTTTATAAATAGTTTGATAGTAGAATACGCAAAAATTATTTTTATAACTATCAACAATTTTGAACTGGACCACTTTCTATGCTAAAACTAAAAAAATTCACAGATCGAGAACCAAAAGAGATAATTGTGTAATTTTTTCACCATATTAAACAGAATATTTTTTGAAACATTTTACTAATTGAATGTTATATTGTAAAAATTATATTTGTTATGTAAAACAATGATTGAAAACTTCAAACACCGATTTGACCATTTTACCATTGAGTACCCAATATAAAAGTGGTATTAATTTCAAAGACATTTATAATATATATAATAATCTGAAAAGAAAATTTTGGGTACCAAATGGTAACACCAAGTTTTTTGACAAAAACTGATTTTTTCAAAAATGGCAAATTCTTCATATATTTTGTCATTTGATTTATATTGTCATTGATATTATCTTTCCAAATGTGAAATCAAATATGAATTATCATTAGCTGTTCTCGAGATTCTTACATTTGAAAAACAGGAATAACAATATAGTGCTTTATACTACAGACATTCTGTTTATTAAAATTACATGCGCCTTATACATGGGTGCGCCTTATACACGGAAAAATACTGTATTAATAAGTGATTTTTAAAATATTAAATCTTATTGAGTTTTATTTTTAAAAATTGTTGTCTCAATTATTGTCAATAAATGTATTTAACAAATGTTTTTATCTATTTTATTGATTTTTTTGTTGGTTGATAATTGTGTGATGTATTGAATATAAAAAACAAAAGATTTTGGCTTTTATTATATTGTTAGCCGAAAAGTTATAATTTGCTTGTATTGCACGGAAGTGTCATTTGGGGACTAATGAACGCAATGACAAATGCAAGGCATGTATAGAAATGTTTGCAATAAAACATTGTTAAGACAAATGAGACCTAATATATTATATATACAAGTATATAAGTTATATAAAATTATATTTTTATTTAATGCATAGAAAAAAGTAGTGCAATAATGACACTAACCAAATGTACCCTGATTAGTTTACAGCATTTAAACATACAATCCATCGGATCAACTGTTAGCGAGGATGAAGACAGTGACGGAGGGTTTAGACAATATATGAAGCCTAACGCACACAACCAATTGGCAAATGAATTAACAAGTGGTGGTCAACAAAATCAATACAGAGGTATGAGTGGTGCGACTAAAGGGTCCCAATCGGGCACCGACTATAGCCGATCCAAAATACCATTACATCAATCATATAGTTCTGGATCTCAAGACATGCAAAAGTCTTCTATAAGATCATCGGTATATACATCACAAGTAAAGTGTCATTTAGTTTTGCTATAAATTAAAATAAATTGTTTTCTGTTATGTTATCTAACTTTTATATACTCCCTTCTGTATATGTAATGCAATATAATATTTAATATGAAATATATTGAAGTATTTATGAATATAAAGTAATAACTGGTATGTAATGTATAAAACATTTGTTTCACCATTGATAGGGAACGGCGTATACGTCATCGACATCTCATAGCGCCGACGATTTGGTTGACAGTATGGGCGGTCAGCAGTCATTGTGGCACTCAAGACATAGCAGGTCAACGGGTCGGCCCGTGGGTGATGTTGGGTCAGAGATATCCGGGTCTAAGAAACACGTATCGTTTGACTCGGGGGACAGTTGTGTGAGAAGGAGTGTAACGTGTAGTGCAGGCATAGCTGGTTTGAATGCGCGACAACCAGTGCAACAACACTCGGTACGCAACGTGAGTCCGCCATCTGTATCGCTCACATCCACCACGTCTTCCATCACCAGAAGAGATATGTCACCACCGGTTGCTCACCAGGAAAGGCTCTTAGGTTAGTCAAGTAACCAGAGTATTATCTCATATATCACACAAACTTTTTACACCAAATAACTCATCTTTCTATTTGGTGTTTAATTTCATTTTGTTTGATCTTTCTTTCCCTATATCTCTCTCATACTCTTTAATTTTCTTTCAATTGCCTTTTCTATATATCTATTGCATTGTTATATAAAAAGTACAATATTTTTTGGCACAATTTTATATTTTTCTCTCTCTTATCGTATATTATTTTGTTTGTGAATTTTATGCCCAAAACATTATTTTATTTTGTTTCCTCGCGTCGAGTCGCGTCTCTCTCTCTCTCTCTCTCTATCGCATCCTTTTTCACTCTCATCCCTAATAGTGAGTATTGATTGCAGTGACTCTCTTCCTATGTATACAATATATTTATTGATTTTTCTATAGCTCTCCACTATTTTTCTTGAACTCGTTTTCCATGTAATTCCTGTAATATTTCTTAACATTTAACAGAATATACAGAATATCTATATTTTTCCCATCAAATTATATACCCTTTCTCTCTATACTTTATACATATATATGTATTTAATAAACCTTCAGAAAAATGCATCTTAAAAATTAATTAATATATTTGTTAATTAGTTTTTTGTGAAGTCTTTTTATAAACAGAAAAAATTGTGTGTTTGACTTAAATTTGAATATAAATAGAAAAATGATAACTTATAATGGTGAGTTTGTGAATTGAATATCCAGGTACTAAATCAAGTCAATTGCCAATTGGTGACCAAAATGTAAAACACGTGAACCAGCTGTCGGTGTCTCCGTCCTTATCCTACACGCCATCGGTGTCGACGCCGTGCCGTTTGGTGCGTCGGGTTATTATGAAGACTCAGGCCACACAAACCGATGTTCCCGTTGGTCTGGTTAAGTCCCGTTCATCCCGTTCAATACCAGCCTACCTAACCCTATCTCCGCGTGCCAACAATCAGCAAATAGTCCAACGCCGTAGTTTTGACTTACGTGTGCCCACAACACCTATATCTCTGTGCGAGTATCACCAGAAACTGATCCTAAGACAAACTAACAGTTGGGGTGAACATTGTTGTGATGCCGAAGCCCTGGCACTGCCATTAATTAAATCGCGTTCAGTTCACGGCATTACCATTAATACCACTAATAATACGTTTAATAATAATAATAATATGGAGTTTAACGACGAGATAATGCAAGTATGCATTGACGAGACCATCAATGTTGGAAAGTCTTGTAGGATTAGAGAGAGTCCAGCGTATTGTGATAATCACCACCACATCGACCAGCCTTTTGATACACAGTTTCTACAGCCCTTGAGCTCAGCCGTCAAATCCTACTCTAATGACGAGGTCTTTATGCCAAAGAGGAAACTAGACGTTGAAGGAGAAGGTTTGTGACATTCAGTTAATTATTTTATTTTTTGTATTATTATTTTTGTATAAAAACTTAATTTAAATTTATAAATAAATGTTTAAAATTGTAGGCAATATATTGGATGGACGATTAGTGCGCCGGCATTCAGCCAAAGCTGATTTAGCGGCCGAACCCATCGGAGCCGAACCAATCCCATCGCCGCCTCCAGGTTTTGAAGACCCGGTGGATGTGTTTGCAGATTACGAGTCGACTAATATAGATGATGTGAAAGAGTTTTCAGATATAGAAATGTCACCCAAAAAGTCCAATTCCGAGTCCAGTCCCGCATTAGTCACCAATGATGGCAGCGATTTGGTGTCATCAACCACTACAGACATGGATGACCTACAGTCCAGTGCTAATACTTCAAAGGTTTTTAATGTCTTTTTTAAATTTAATTAATTATAAAATATTAATTAAGTTATTTTTATTAAAATTATTTATTTAAAATAAAATATTTAATAATTTTAAAAAAATGTATAACTTTTAGGTGACAAACAGTTCGCCAACAGTGGTATCCGAGCTTAATCCAGATGTGCCCTCCACTCCCCCTCTCATAGAGAGTGACTTAATGACCACCGATTCGCCGATAAGTCGGTTAAAACGGCAATTAATTGATACACTCATTAGTCCCGATAGTGAGTCTTCTAGCGTTCATCTGACATCTCCGACCACTAGTTCTGAAATCAAATCCGACATTGAGTTTACCGATAAACTTGAAGATACTTCGGGTGGACACACATATACCAAAGATAAAGTACTGTCAGGTCATGAATCAGATGCCAAACCGAGTACAGCAGCAGTTCTCTTGGAAACTGATCTCTCGTCAGATATATTTAATACAATTAAGATATTACAGCGAAAGTCTGATCCAACCATTGGTGATGATAATAGCGCTCTTCAGGAACAAGATTTTGTAAATTTATTTAGATATATATCACTATTTATATTATAATTAATTATAATTTATAACAATTTATTTAATATTATAGATGAAAGTAAGGTCTCTATCGGTGCCGACAATAAAAAGGCCGACAAGTCTTTCATCAAAACGGCAATTATTGAGATCCGAAGAGACGGTTGATGAGCGGCAATCGTCGTCATCATCGGAGGCCTCAATACCCGTACATTCGCCCAAATCTCCCGAATCGGTTGCGTCCACTCATTTGAGCGCTAATGTTGAAGACAATGTCGATTCAGATTTGCAAGACTTGACGCCAATGCAAGAAATTTATTCATCAGATCCGTCGACAGCACTTGAAACAACAACTATCATTGAAACGGTTCCTCAATCACCGCCACAACCACCACAATCACAGCCACAGAAACCAAAATTACCGCCAAAACCAAGCTTTTTGACATCAGATCGCAACCGAACGCAAGAGTCGCTATTACAAGAACCAATTGAACCCATAGTTAGTGGTGATACAAGTGTGGTAACTGAAGATATCAAACAAATAGCTCAAGATATGATGGAAGACTTTAAGACAGTTGTAAAGCAAAAACTCTTGGATTTAAACTCACAAATGGAGCGAAAAGAATCGGTTGAGTCGACCAAAACGGTTAGCACTGATGAGGAGGATGTGGTGATCGACGAGTTTTCTGGTGGACCGATAGTCATTAGAAGATCATTATCGGGAGAGCTCTCGACAGTTAGCGAAGTTAGCGAAGAGATTAGTTTTACGGGTTTAACGGCCGCTCAAAAGTCCAGCTTTTTAATGCTAGATCGGGCCGATTCGTGCGATCGGGAGTCACTGGGGCCGGCGCTTACTCTGTCCACTGGTGACAACTTGTCGTCGGAAAATATTGCCATTCATTCGGGCGCCACTTCGCCGAGTTTGGCCGACTCAACCACTTCGGGTAGTTTTATGATTGACAATAGTTGTACCGAATTAAACGGTTCGGGAGATGAGTCCAACGTTCCGGTTGTTATTGGAAAAGCTGGAAGTCTTCCTTGTCTTCCCACTCAAGTCATTACTAATATAACAAAAGTGGCCTCAGAAGGAGGTGTAGGAGGTATTGGTATTGATTGACACTTTTTTTAAGTGTTTGAATTTTAAATATATATTAAATTTATGTTGTTTTGAATCAGAGGGTCCGTCGCGTCCAAAGCCAAAGTCCGAGTCAACCGTAACGACAGATTTGGAGCCAAACATATCGACTGTAAATAAACGTTACGAACCAATCGTTGGTCAGTTGATCGACTTGACCACCGAGTCATCGCAGGCCACCGAACGAGACATAGAAAAGTCTGAGTTTTCACTCCAACACCAGAGCTCACAAGATATTGACGAAGAATCGCTGTCATTGGACGCACTAAACCATAGCTTTTCATTAAGAGATGGACACGAAGAACATATGGCCATCGAAGAGGTGGATGAAGATGATAGTCAAGGATTAGCTCTCTTGCAAGAACTGTCCACCGCTTCGGAAAGCACTACAACTCAACAGTTTTCCGACCGCAAGAAGAATAACATTTCGGGAGACGGTTTGTAATCAATTTAGTTAATCATTCATTGTTTCTAAACTTTAATTAATATTGTGATTAATAATCACTCATTATAATATCAGTTAAAAACCAGTTATACTACCCTTTGTTAGTCTACTTTAAGTTAAAGTCTAACGAACTAATAGTTTATTTCTATCATTTAAACTTTTTATCGTTGAATATTTTGCAAACAATTATTAATTTATTGGAAAAATATTAAAATTATAAATTAAAAAAAATTATTGATAAGCAGTTTTTAAATTATATAATATAATTTATATTACAGTAATATATTTGATTAATTTTAATTTTAAAATTTTCCTTAATATACCATGACCATTACAACAACAAAAAACCTTTAGCAAAGTTTGCAAAATATGGAGAGATTTAGAGATTTTGAATAAATAAATTATTAATAATAATAATTTATTATATATTTTAATTTATAATTTATAAATAATATGAACAGAAAAGTCATCCAACAAATCGGTTAAATTGAAGAAAAGTAATAAGAAGTTGATGTCAGGACACAGTCAACGAAACTCTTCGAGTGAGAGTCACCCGTTGTTATCTCAGGAAGAGTTTTATATAATGCAAAGAAGGGCTCGCAGTCTGAGCCGTAGTCCCGAAAAAGGACTGGAATCGCTGTCGCCGAGCGGCCATTACTTCCAGTCATGTAGTCACCATCACTTCACTTGTAGTCAGTGCGGAGAGTCAGCCGATAAACATAGTGTGCCTTCAATACTCAGGAGATCCCGACTCGAACGGACTGGTAGTTTAACTTTTTGTCTTAAAAACTTTAATTTAATTTAATTTAAATTTAAAATACATTGATTGTAAAGGTATACCATATTTATGTCGTAAATCCATGACAATCGACGACATCTATTGCGGTTCAGACGAGGACGAAGAAGACGCCGGCGTTCACACCGATAGTTACCGGTCGGCGCTGTGGGTATACATCGGCCGCAAAGAAGAGCTGTCCGTTTGGAATCATCGAAACCCGTTGAATAGTCAGTCAACCGATCGGTCACTACCGCGATCCGAGTCCGACGAAAGTACTCTATCGGAAAAGGGTTTCCGAAAGCATTACGAAGCCATCACTCATCGATTGATTCATAGAAAAGCCTCAATTGAAATGTATAAACGAGTCTTAAACAGGACTTTTGGTAAATTTTATTTTTTATTTTTCATTTCGTTTATTATATTTTAATTTTGGTTTTTATTAATTGACATTTTTTAGTGATAGAAAAGGTTTTAACGATTGTTAAAGATAATGGTGAGTTTGGTTTTCGTATACATGGAAGTCGACCAGTCGTTGTATCGGCCATTGAAAAAGGTTGGATTCAATGAAATAAAATGTGTTTAAAAATATATGATTATATATGTAATTGTAGGAACGCCTGCCGAGACAAATGGTCTAGAAGTGGGTGATATCATAGTATCGGTTAACGAATCCAATGTCTTAGAGGCATCTCATTCAGATGTGGTTAAGTTAGCGCATACTGGTATGTATTGGATCATGTGATTAGGATGTGCTGGATGTTTGGGTGGTCTAACAATTGATTGGTTTGAAAGGGTCTGATACTCTTAAATTGGAAGTGATTTGTACGTCCAAATCAATTAAGAAGAATCAGCCGCCAGTAGAGCACGATATCCTCATCAATGGCTATCTCTCACGACTGACCGATAAGTCAGTGATGAATAAAGAGAAGACAGCGACGGGTGGAGGAGAAGGAGGAGAGACCAGTGCTCAAAGTCATGGGACCAATAAATTATGGCGAAGGCGTTGGTTTGTGCTAAAGTCAGACTTTTGTCTCTATTGGTATAAAAATCCTAAAGTAAGCCAAAAATAAAATAAAATAATAAAAATAAAATAAAAATGTTGTTTTAAATTAGAAATCAATAATTATATATATAAATGATTGTATGTGTTGTGTATAGAGTACTGAACCAATTGGTGCCATTAGTCTTCACGGCTACTGTGCGGGCGTCGCCAACGAAACCATTTTTGGTCAATCATTTGTGTTTCGTTTGGTGCGATACGCGACGCCACAGAAGTATTTCGCTGCCATTGATTACGATACGGCCGGTCAATGGGTTAACTCATTGAATCAATCGGCCACTCGTATTAATCAAGTAAATGCTTTTTTTATATACTCATCTATTATTTATTTAATTGTCTCTCATATAAATTAGCTCTTATATACAATCTCTCTCATCTCTCTCTCTCTCTCCCTCCTTCTCTTTCATCTCTCTCTCTCTCTCTCTCTCTCTCTCTCTCTCTCTCTCTCTAATAAAAGTTAAAATATAATTTTAAAAGCATTTTTACGGTAAATGTAATTTATTGGCTAATATTACTTAAGTCTAAATTAAATTAAACTTATTTTTAGTATCAAATTTAATACTTTTAATATTTATTAATTGACTTTTCAAGTAAAAATTGAAAACTAAAGTAAAATAAAAATAATAATTTGTTGAAATATTAGACACAAAATATAAAATTTTTTATTTTAAAAAGCAATCAAAATTAATATATTTAATGGATTTATGGGCCAAATCTTTGAAAGTTGTATATAAAATATTCATTAAAAGACTTGTAATACACTTTTAAACATTGGGATCAAAATTCATTAAAACCTTTGGGCTATTTTTTGCTATATTTTAATTTGTATATTATTTTTACTATTAATATAATTGCAATTTTCCGAATACGGCATTAATAATAAAAATAATAATAATAATGTTTGTAAATATATTTATATTGCTATTATATAGTAATTAATGCAAAAATACTAATTAATAATTCATATGGTAATTAACAAAACTTTCATTCAACAAAAAAAACTTTTTTGAATTTTGTGAATATTTTTGCTCTCATTATACTTAATTTTTACATATTTTGTCGTAAATATGATTATAAATATGATTTTTAAAACACAAAATTTTAGTTAATAACTCGTCAAATAATGAGGTTATCATTAGGAATGTTAACCTCAAACACAAACTCTTGAGTTAGTGTTAGGAAAAGCCATCGGAGTATCCAAAATATTTTCGTATATATCTTTCAGTTTTGTGAATCCAATCAGATATGAATATTTCATGAGTTGTAGTGATTGTTATGCTATAACTGCTATAACTGGATGTCAAATACCTGATAATTTAATGATAGATACGATAGCCTAAGATATAGTATGGAGAAGTAAATGTATATGATTTGATTTAATAGTGTATCAATTCTTAGACTTTTACAGATCGATCTCTTTAGCTAAACAATTGGTAACTAAAAAATTGATGAATTTATCAGTAAAACTAATAGAAATAGCCGACGGCTGGCCAAAAATAAATATGTTTGAAAATATGTTTTGAGGCAAACCTTATACAATAGAGAAACGGTGTTTTGTTTGAGTACTCATGAGATTTATGATCTCATTTTGGTATATAAGTTATTCCTTCACTTCTCATATGTATGACTGGAATCAGAATTGGAATCAAAACCATAAACAACACTATACTTCCACTACAAAGAGCTTATCATTTAATCGATATATCAATAAATAGTAGACCAGAATACGGCTTTTTAAGCCCTATTGTGTTTTAGTTACTGTATATAAATTTATATATTTTTTGCTCGTATGCCAGTTCAACCAGTCTTCAAATGAATTATTTTAATGATAGTCTTGTATATATGAAAAAACAATCATAAGTTTATGGCCAAAAAAATATGTGTGCCGTATATCACACCATAAAATACTTTATGGAAGTCTTTATACAGTATAGAGTTGACAGAAGAAATTGAATTAATTTTTATGTATTGTATTCAAGTCTCGGGACTCATGTAAGTATGTATCAGACTTTACAGACATGTTTAGTGAATAGAGTAGAGTAAATGAATTTCTCGGATGACATGTTAAAAACAGTGACACTTTTTTTTACTCAAACACTACAACTCTTCAATATTATACACAGCATTTTGCACGAGTGTATGGTTAATGAGATAATCAATAAATGCATATATAATAAAAGCAATACTCATTGTAGGCATCAATTTAAGGCAAAAATTTTTATTATGATAAAAGAGAGTATGTCTTAAGGAATAGACACTGCAGTCAACTCTAAAATATGTACTTTTGGCTTAAATTCATTTATCATTTCCCTTTTGTATATTATATTCTGTTAGCTCTGTTAGAGATGAGGGAGTCATTGGCAAACTCGACGCCCTTTCCTCCAATTTACTTGCTTACTGACTCTCTCTCTCTCTCTCTCTCTCTCTCTCTCTCTCTCTCTCTCTTCAAAATTAATGAAATGATTTATTTAATCAAAAAATAACATTTTGCTATATTTTATAAAATAAATAATAAATCAATTTTTTTGAAACAGAAAAATGACAACAAGAGTAAACGGTTTGTACCGTATATTCTACAAACTTTAGTCTCCAACGAAAATCAAGTCTGTGTTTATGAGATAATCATTTAAATGAATGAAGATTTAGTGTTATCTATATATGTCTGACATAATTAAATTATTAATAGCGTTAGAGTTTTGTCAAGAAATAAGTTTTCACTTAATGTTATGAAATAAAATTTTAATGTTTAAAACAAATCTAATGGATGGGAGATCTCCGGTTTGTTAGAAATATTAACGCCAAAAACTAGTTTTTCTCCACAAAAAAAAGTTTTCAAAATACAAATTTTTAATTAAATGTAATAAACTATTTATTATAAACATCATATCGTAACATATTTTTCATCAAAGTAAGGCTTATTTATATATTACAATCAAAACCCATTAGTTAGTATTTTTGTGGTTATATTGAGGGCGAAAATTAATGACCAGAAATTGATGGCCAAAAGCCACAACTAAACTAATTTAATGCTACAATACAGAGAGTACAACAACATTAAGATCAATATACCAACTAAACTACTGATTAGCCAAACGATTAACCCTATAATGTTTGGTGCAATTCTGTATTAATGAAGTCATAGAAACGATACAACAATTATTATTATATATATTTTGTTATATACTAAACATATTAATTAAATATTAGTATTATTTGTAAATTGAATTAAATCAATAAAGTATTTCACTATTAATTCAGAGACAAACATGTATTTTATGATACAAACAAAAAACTTTTATCAATTGATTTTATCAAATAATCAACTTTTTTTGTTGTTATCGTTTATAACGCTTTCAATTGTTTGCTAATAGATGTCTGATTCACACTAACAAAATAATTATAATAATAAAATTAATATAATATATAAAATAAATTGTTATAACAAACAACTATTTAAACAGCATTAGAGGTAATGATTAGGTATTTTTTGATTCAAGTATTATATGATTAGCATTTATATTATATGAAGATTATTGCTCTACCAAGTGTTGTAAAAAAATACAAACAAAATAATATTATATTAAATTTTCCGTATCTTTGCAGTAAAAAAAGTATTATAACTTAAATAAACATTATATAAGTTAAGTTAAAAGTAAAGTATAGTTCACGCAAACAGGTAAATAACATTTAAATAGATATCAACAATATTTTTTGTTGTTTGCTTTTTGTTTTTTTTGTGCTCAAAAAAAACTTCATAAGTCTTTATTATATCTATTTTTTTAATAATATAATATAATGTTCACTAAATAACAGTGAAAACTACAAAAACTATTAACTATATAAAAAAAGTAAAACTAAAAGTACAGAGAGTTTGGAATCTGAACGTTACGCTTGGATTAAGTTTGTTCAGCAGTTATACAGACCAGCAATTTGTTGGCAACTTATTCTGTATATATGTTCTGTGTTTAAACAGTGTATCTCTACTTAAATGAGTTTTTTTGTGTTTCATTACATTTCATCAAAATATTTTTATAGTAAACAACTTTTTTTTTGAGTAATTGATTTCTCTAAAGACTTTTCTTTTTAGATAGTAATGTTTTGATGAGATGATGTGTTGTTGTTTGGGTGACTTTAATCAATAAATTATTTTTAATACACGTTTTTCTACGCGATTGCAACAAAATTCAATAAAATTATGCAAATTATTTTAACATAACTTTTATAAATAACTTTTATTAGTTTGAATAAAAAGTTTTTTGAATGTAGTCGCTAATAGTTTATTGGAAAAAAACAGTGTTTAAACAATGTAATCATACAATTTTTTTTATATTACAAAAGTTTTATATTAAACTAAAGTATTTAATTTAACTTTTATTTTAAAGGCAATATGTCTTTAATTTTAAATAATACTTTAAATTCTTCAAAAACTACTGACAATATTAACGAAGAAAGTGATTTGCATTTAAGAGATATTCTTGTATTAACCCTGTATATGATGACCACAATTGTGGCACTGTTTGGCAATTCGCTGGTTTGCCGGGTTGTCATTAAACGTAAGAAAATGCGGACTTCAGTCAACTTACTAATTGTTAATATGGCTTTTTCGGACATTATCTGCGCCATCACTATACCATTGCAATGGTTATTATGTGGGGAACAACTGTTGGACACTTATAGTCACCTGTATATTGGATGTGCGATCGCAAAGTCCATACAAGTGCTATCATTTTATGTATCAAGTCTTACATTTACGGCAATAGCTATCGATCGCTATATTGTAGTCCACTATCCGATCAAAAAAATAAATCCAAAGATTTTTATATCAATTGTTTGGATCATTTCATTGGCATTTGTTATACTGACTGCAGTATCAATCAAAATCTTTACATACAACTTGACAACTGATCCAATTATCAAATGTCGAGTTGTATTGAGATTTACTCTACCCTTTTCATCCGACATCCTAAGACACGTCCGTATAATTGGCGTTATATTCACTCAATACATGTTTCCGGTAATCATATCGGTATTACTTTACGCCAAAACTGTTCAAACAATTTGGAGGCGAAACATAGGAGATATGATTGACCAGCAGAAGGTGGCATTGGATCACATTAAGAAGCGAACCATTAAAATGTTGATCATAGTTGTGGTGGTGTTTGCCATTTGTTGGCTTCCGGTCAATATAATACATTTCATTGACTTTTACGGTCAGCGTTTGAATGCCAGTGGCTGTAATGCCAGCACTTTATATCTGGTATTTTATTGGTTCGGAATCAGTAGCTGTTGTTATAATCCATTTATATTCTGGTGGCTCAACGAAGACTTCAGATCAGGCGCTAAAAGTGTCTGGAATTGTCTCACATGTAGTGTCATTAGACGAAGAAATGACAGAATTAGTTCCACATCTTCTGTCAACGCTCTCTACCAAACAAATTGTAATCATGTTTTCTAAACATTAAAACTCTGCTAACTATTCGAGAGTTAAGAAATTGAAGGAAAAAAACTCAAACTCTACTATAAATTATATTTTTTCGTATTAAAAATGTCAAAGTATTGTGACATTTATTATATTTATTTTATAGTATTATTATTATTATAAACTCAAGTTTTGCGACCGAGTATTGGAAAACAATTTGTATTTTTTTTTATAAATCAATTTATTTTATATTGCTTCTACTATTTTATATGCTTTAATGTATTGCATTTAAAATTTTAAAACTAATCTTGGTATACTAACTTTAGTTGCCAATCCATTTGCCATCCACTACCAGCAAGTTTGATGGTATCTTTTACTAGTATTATATACAAGTTGTATATACACTGTAAGCAAATATATACATTAAATAAAAACGATTGACTGAATTCCCAATAAATACAATCCAATCGTCTCATGCGATATATAAATACATTGAAGAAGTAATGCAATTTGTATTCAACATAACATTCACAGCCTCTTTGGATGCTATCATCAAAACAAATAGTGTTTGTTTCCCAATCTTTGTTTGGCCGACAAACGTGACTCCTTCTCATTAACTCTCTAATGAAAGTATTGGATCCCATCTAACCATACATTCATTCATTCATTCAGTTTTAGTCATCTATTTATTTTGACATTTTTATGAGATTTTGTTTAGCAAAATGTAACAAAAAAAGCTTTTTATACCCTTCATCAATTACTTTTAATTATGTCCAAAATGTGCATGTATATGTGCAATACATATTGCTTTATGATTTACTTAATTAAATATATTTACAATTTAATAAATTACATTCAATATTTATAGATAGAGATTGTATTTGTTGTGATTTTAATGATTAATTATTTTTCAATAGTTTATAAATATTGCAAACAATATGAAACAATATTATATATTAATGATTTATTGTTATATTTCATGTTTGATATCATTAAATCTGTATAGAGTTGTCATTACATTTAGTTAATGTTATAAAAGATTTATGAATTTAAAGTTATTTATTTTTTACTAAAATATAAATTATTTAATGATTGATACAATTGGGAAAATATAATAAATTGTAATTTAACATTTTAAATTTACATTTATAAATAAGTTTTATTTACCGTATTTTTCTGTTTATAAGACGCGTCTTATACAAAGAAAAAAGTAAAATTTAAAAAATTTTAACTTTTTCAATTTACAAATTTAATTGAAACTAAACTTTTATTTAATTATTATTAACACCAATTCAATCTATTATATGTTTTAAACAATATAACAGCATAATATTTAATTATTAATTTTATTTAATGTGATTTATAACTAAATTAAATTTATTAAAATTACATGCGCCTTATACATGGGTGCGCCTTATACACGGAAAAATACGGTATATATGTGCAAGACTTTACTAATATTACTGTAATATAATAAAGAGGATGTGTTGTATCACAGTTGCGAGAGAGAGAGAGAGAGAGAGAGAGAGGGAGAGAGAGGGAGAGAGAGGGAGAGAGAGAGAGAGAGAGACTATAAGAGAGTATGGGTTGTAATGAGAATCGGATTAATGGAGCAGAAAGAAAGTGAAAATGAATGAATAAAATGAAATGAACAAATGCATGAGTGCTGACAAAAAGTGATTGAGATATTAAGAGAGAGAGAGAGAGAGAGAGAGAGAGAATCAATTGTTATTATTAATTAGAAGAGAAAGAGAGAGAAAGTTGTAAATGTTTGAATGCAAAAATGGTTTAAATAGACTAAATTTTAATATCCATAACTTTCGCACGAAAATGATTTTTGACAATAGATTTACACAAATAATAATTGTAAACAATATTGTGAGGGAGAGAGTGAATGAGAGAGAGATGGCTAACACACGAAACAAATTAATTGAGAAAACAAGTCGACATCCAAGTGATTGTGTTGTATCCAAAAATGAAGAGCACCGTTAATAAGTCAATGAGCATCACATCTGTTGCCTGTGATGTTTCACTCTATTTGTATGAACAGAGCGTTGCTAACAGAGAGAGGCAAACCTTGTTTTTTATAACATTATGAAAGTTATAAAAGTGGAATAGTTGTGTTGGGAGGGGGTCTAGAAATTTAATCTACGAAAAACTTCTATCCGAGACCATCGATGCATGGATTGCATGGTTGACGGACTGCATCGGGGGAGCAGTCCGACAGCCCATCCAGACTTGCATATACAACACACACCGTAACCGAGTGTTACACAAAACTAACTCACTATACACAGGCATAACATGTGCTATTGTGGGCCCAATTGACACTCTAATGAATACAATATATGAATTAAATTGAAATATCGTTTTCTATACAAATAAAGATATCTTTTATATATAATATAAAATTTATATTATGTATATTACACCGTAACATACATGTATATAAGCTTTCCCTATTATATACAAAACACAATTACTAAAACATATTTGTAATTAAATTGCATTTAACATTTCCATTACTATACCAAAAATTGTTTTGAAATAATTTTTTAATCATATATTTTTAAATGTTAATTAAATAATTTTTAAAAAGCATATGTGTGCACTGAAAGCGATATGTAAATCAAATTTTAACTTAAAATTGAAGTAAAAAGTTTATATAAAAAGTCTATTTACAAAATATTCAAAAAAACAAGTGTATGTACTACATATTATGTAGGTAATGTAAAAGTTATTTATGTTTAATAAACTTATTATAAACTAATTTGAATAAGATTTTGAATACAAAAGAAAGTGTATAAATAGCGTATAAAAGAGACATTTAGACCACAGGTAGTAGTCATAGGAATCCTATGATAGGATTCATTGAATAGCATTATTCATAAGCAGACAGTAATACTGGTATACATATAGAAGAGATCTGTGATCTTATTGGCAAATATGGGCCATATTTTTAGATTCCCTATGGATTTCAATAGCTTTCAAATGAAGACATTCAATGAATGTTTACTGTGTAGAGAGACTTAACAATCTATGTGTCTATGTTTTTGTATGTCTATCACTCCATGTCTTTGAAAGAGACACACAATCTTTTCAATACAACTGAAATGTATTGACAAAAGACGATTGAAACCAAGTAATTGGTTTGCAATGAACTCATTATGGTATACATCTCTTAGGACGCCTTAGTTAGGAGTCCCTAAGTTAGGACATCTCAATAATGTTTGTGTACATTTAATACATTATTTGTAAAATGTCTTTGTACACTGTGAAGTTTACAAAAGCCTAAACAATACTTTATTTATTTTTGAAAATACAAGTAATAAATACTTGTATTGGGGATAAATTGGAAATAAAAATATATTCAAAATATCATATACTGTATACGTAAACTTTTTTAGTTGGCATTAATATTATTATGCAAATACATTATGTTATTAATAAATTTTGAATGTATTTGAAATTTTCTAAACTTACTTGCTAAAAGTTAAAATTATTTTTAATTTTAGTTACAAAATGTTTTAAATCAATTGCATTTTAGATTTAGATGCATTTATTGGTTTTTAAAAAATATTTATTTATAAACTTGCAAGTTATTTGTTTGACATTTAACATTATTATTATAAATTAGTTTTAAAATTAAAATCAATGCTAAATATAAGTACAGATTAAATTGAGAGCAACACTAAGGCGCACGAAATTAAAACTGAAATTTAGTACAATTTAAGATAATTAACAAATTATTAGTCATTTTTACTAAATATTTTAATATATGTTAGCTAACAACATACCAAAAC
>JAQIWK010000216.1:0-20035 GCA_034695265.1 Dissorhina ornata | reverse complement strand
CATGGCTTATCTATCAAACATAGATAGACAGCATAGAAATGAGATTATATTTTTTGGCTAAATAATTGCTTACTTAGGAATATAGCGACAAATATATAATATTTTCAAATAAATAATATTATGATAACATATAAAAAATTTATTACAAAATTTATTTGAATATCTATATTATAATAAATAAATATATATATACATACATACAGTATAACAGTAGTGTAGTATAGTAACTAAACCCTTATTTTATAGGTAAATGTTATACGGGGGCGGGGCCTAATAAAAATAGTACTAATTAAGGCGCCACAACTGCCGGCCCTTTAAGCAGGTCGTTGTTAAATGTTTAATAATAAATTTAAACAAATATTTCATTATAAAATTTTATTTATTATATTAAATTAAGTACATGTATAATTTTCATATAATATTTTATTTAAGAAAAATAAGTTTTAATTGTATAATTAATATTTTGGCGACAAATAGGGCATTGATCAATCAAATGTCTAGTGCATTGCAAACAGGCCAACTGATGTCCACACGGTACGAAAACCAGTTCAATTTCACGTTCCAAACATATTTTGCATTTAAGTTTGTTAACTGATTCTGCTCGAGCCAATTGGTCAGCCAATGGTTTCTCGCATATGAGTCCATCATATATTTCTGCGAACGATTTGAAAACATATTGATCTTTGCGCCATTTATTTTGTACAACCAAAAATATCTCATTTTTAGTTGCAATATTAAGGTAAATTAAATCTTTTACAAGTTTACTATTCATAAAATAACTAATTTCTGGCACAAAGTATTCAGGTTCATATAGCCACTGGTAATCAAACGTATAATCAATACCATCCATATCATGAAAACAACAACAAACATCATATCCTTTATCTTCATCCTCCTTGTGTAAAGCAATAAAATCTTGCGATTTATTTTCTTTTAAAAATTTGCAATACGAAAAATACTTTGCATGTTCTATCCAAGGATCATCAGATTTAGTCCACTTGCATAATAAACCTTTGCACCAAAAACATTTAACAGTGTCGGACGAGTTAATACTATAAAATCCAGCTTCAACAAGACGATTGACATCAATAGAGAAATATTTTTTAAAATTTTCATAAGTTTTTAATGCAAGCTTTCCATTGTAATATTCTTTTAGCGCTTTTAAACGTTTAAAAGACTTATCTTTATAATACCTTTTATCGAGTAGACCATTATAATCCATGGTACTACTTGTTTGAGATATTTAACACAAGTGCCTTATAGTTTGAAATTATTATATGTTATATAAATAAAGTAAGATAAGTTTGAACATGCGCTAAACATTATGTTTTTTGCGCTATTATGTTTTTTTACTTTTCTCTAATAATTTCCAATTGAACTGTTATTTCCTTGTCAAAAAATGCCATCAAGTCATCTTCATTTAATTTTTGCCACAAAAAGTAAACTTCATAACTATCAATAAAAATATCTGGATATGATACAAACGGTTCGTTATTGTTGTATATAGTAATTGAAACTTTATTTTGCTTATTTTCAGATTGCAAATGATTTCGAATTACTTTATCAATAATTGAAATTATTTTATGCCAAAAATTACAACAGATTTCTTCTTGTAACCATGAAAATTTAAACGAAATTGTTTTAATAATTTTTTCATAAGTATTATAATCAATTATATTTTCTTTATAATTAATAATTTCATACTCAGATTTTATTTTATTTTTATCAATTAATAAATCAGTTTGATTTAAAATTTCGTCCATTTCATCCATTTCTTAATAAATTGATAATATATTTTTATAAGTTTATCGTTCGTATCTGGATTGAAAGTGAAGAGAGATATAAAATTACAGTAATTTATATTGTCTATTAAACGCGATACGATATACGCTACACAGTATTCACCACACGTGATACAACTTATGCACTGTAAAGTTACATCATTATAAAAATGCCCGTTAGGGCAGTTGTTAAATAAAAAGTTACTTAATTCTTCATATAATGGTGGTAATCCATATGAATCAAAATATTCTCCTATACCACTTTTATCAATATAAATGGCCACCCAATGTGTACCCGGTTGTGTAGATGTGTCTGTATTGATTATCAAACCACATGGATATTTGACCTTGTTTGGTAATTGATCTCTACTAAACACACCTTTAAAGTTTGGCACATTTTTTAAAAGAAACGAGATTTCATTCGTCCACATTATCTATCGTCAATTATTGCATTTCGATCGTTGGATATCGATATTTGATTATTAAATTCACAATAAACTAAAGCATTTATAGTCTCTGTTAAATTATCTTTGAACTTTAATTCAAATCTCATAACACCATTTTTAGGTATGTTTACATAACCACACGAATTATATCCGTGTGATAAATCTTGGCTTAAATCAAATGCAAAAATTGTATAACCTTGTTTAAACTGTTCCTTTGTTACCCCCATTCTTACATCGTTATTAAATTGTTCAGATACTTTAAGTAATTCTAGATACTCTCTAGTAAAAATATCATTTGTGAAGTCAGGTGTAAATGCAACACGCGGCACTTGAAACCCATTCACAAAACAAGCTAATGAATTAATTTTAAAATGTTGAAAATAATATGGATTCTTTTTAAACGAGCCGCCATAAGCATCATTTGTTAAAAGCATAATATAAACTCTTTCAGGCAATACACCATGTATAACGTTTTCAATGTTTTTATAACTGAGCCCACTTTCAATTATATATGAAGTTACTTCTCCTCTTCTGATTATATGTTTAGCAGGACTTACTGACAGAGCTTGATTGTGTGCAATTAAAACGTCTTCAGAAATGCGTGATTTTATCAAATTAAGTTGAATGTCTTCAAAATTTATTTTAGGTATTACTTTTTCGTCAGAACATGAAAAATAAAATTGAGGTTTATTTGGAATTAAACGACAAGTTAACTTTGTTCCACCAATTAAATCTCGATGTTGCATTAATAAATCTAAATGTAACTTAATTTCAAAATCAAATATTTTTCCTTTTGTTAACTTTGTTGAATCTGAATACTTAATAAACTCTTGTTTGTTTGTTTGAGGTGCATTACATTTACTGTCACTCATATCATCGTCTATAAAGCAAGAGTTTTTCAGAAACGTATTACGTGCTTGCGGTGTAGAGCCTAAAAGTGTTTCTAAATATGCTTTATAAGAATATGTTTGTAGCGATTTTGTAATTTGAGTGTCTCCAACGATTAAATCTATTTGACTCCATAATGATTGGGGAAAATTATTAATCACAGATAATTTACCCCAATCTGCTGCTGAAACTGCTGTTGTGTCAGTTCTGCTAATTTCTACATTTCCTTTAACAGATAAAGTAGTCTCGTTTAGTCTTATATATTCATTATCAGCATTGTAAATAACAAATTCGTGGTGACCACCTGAATTAATTGGATGCAACGGTTTTACAGGCACTCTATAGGTTTGTTCTATAGAAATTTGAGCAGGAGTTTTGCCAAATAAATCTAAGTTAGGCAACGCTGTTATAGGGGTATTCTGATCTATTAGACTCATTTTTTATGAAAAAATTGAAGGAATAATTTTTTTGCCAAGTTTTCTTCGACGATATCTTCCACCACTCTGTTTCTTTACAGTTTTGACTCTTCGTTTTATAGTTTTTGATTTCTTTCCTCGCCTACTGCGTCTCCGCCTTTTCCCTTTACCTGTTTGTGCAAATTTCATGGCTCTCTCTCCAGCGTCTGAAGCAATTTGACGGGCAGTCCTTTTGCCATGGCTCTTAAGAGAGTCTAATAAATTTTCACCTCCCATTGCATCATTTGCAACACTCATTCCTGTACTTAAAACTTTAGGCCCAAGATATTTTAATAATGGCAGTATAGCGCTTTTAAAAATATTTCCAAAAAACCCTTGTCCTCTTTGAAATTTTGCGCCTTGAAAGCCTCCAATTCCTGTACCTGCTTGATTAACGTAATAATTGGTATATGGATTCGTAGACATTTTGATTTTGTTTTCTAAAATGCAATGTTAATGCAGTTCGTCCAAATGCAAACTCGATTCGTTCGTCTGTATCGTCTTTTATATCAATTTCTATACTATTAAATTCGTGTGAAACTAACGGATAATACTGTGGCCGTGAATAATTTATTTCACAAATATCACCAAATTTTTTTTCGTTAGGAATTTCTACGCGACGTATTAAGGGTGCTTCAAAGTTACCTACTAATACTGGTTGTATAAGATCACAGTAAATATATAAAGAATTTATAGGACCTCTTAAAGTTACTTGTCTGAACCCTTCAACATAAAGTTTAGTAATATTTTTTATAGATCTTTTTGAAATTTCATGAGATTCAGTGTTTGGGTCAGTTTCAATATCTCCATAAACATCTATATCAGGTGTATCAGGTAAGTCAGGTTCAGGCTGAGGTTGAGGTTGAGAATTTCTGTTTGGTTGTTTGATATTTTTATTATCAGATTTAGTATTCGAATTATTTTTATTATTAGGTTTGTTTGAAAAACTTGTATCAATTACAGTAATTTGTTCTTCTTTTGGAATTTCTTTAAAATTTTGAACATAAGGATATTGTCTTCCTTGACTATCTGTTAAGCCTAAATAATCTGCTAAATAATCTGATAATCTTATATATAATTTTGAACCATGAGATGTTGATCCTAATCGTATTTTTATTTTATTAGTATTTTCATTATAAAATAATTTTGGAGGGTATTCAATATTGAGTGATTTATGTGTTCTTGTAAAATATTCAATATTTTCATTTATCGTATCAATGATATCATTAACTGTTGGATAGTGACCTGGATGCAAATCTGTTCCAACTCGATGAGCTGTTTTTTTGTTAGTTGCATCACTTTCTATTAAGTCAATATGTTGATTTCTTAGTATATTATACCAACTAAATGGATATGAGATTCCTGTTAAAGCAACCTCCCAATCGTCCGGCAAACGAATATTTCGATTCAATCTTGTAATAAAATTTCCAATTGAATTTGAAATTTCTTGAGGGCTTGTGGGCAGTACGTTGCTTGATAAGTGCATATAAAATTCATTATTTTTCATTTTTATAAATAGGAATATATGAAATGAAATTAATATAAAAATAATTGCAACCAAACTAATAATTAATTTACTTTTTGTTATCAACATTAACTGGTTTAAGTGTAGGGTTTGGGAGTACGTAACCAATTGACGAAGATAACAGAGCGGTCCATAAATTTGTATCACCTTGTTGTTTTGTTAAATTATATATACTCATTGAAACTACTATAATTATTATAATCATTTGAAATACAAAAAGTATTAAATTTGATGATAAAATTGCGCAATCATTATTAATTAAACTTAAAGATTTTGTATGTGATTTAGTGGTATCCACTGGTTGTACTTCGACGGGTACCCTTTCCATTTAACCAAAACTTGTTTCTGGCCGTCTCGTGTTCGATAATTTAATTTCTTTTCAACTAAATATAAAGTATCCCGATCAACTGAAACTTTTTGTAATTCTTCAGGATAAAACCGCCTATTGATCTTTTCACCGTCAATTTCAATAGTGTATTGAGGCTTATTTATTTTTTTGAATTTTTCATCCACTTTATATACCATATCTGTCCATAAAGGATAATATGATTTATCAAATGAATTTAAATCGTATTTTCTTCGAACAGTATCTCCAACATTTAATTTACTAATTTTGTTTTTAATTATTAAATTTTGTAAACTAGATGAATTATATAAATTTTCAAAAACAATTGATTCATTATCAGTATTAACATCTACTGGAGCCATGCCAATACTACGATGTATGCTTTTATTATAAGATAAAATTATGTCCGGTAGAATATCAATATATTTTCTAGTACCTTTTAAAGTAAAATAACGAAATATCTTAGTTTTTAAAGTTCTGTTCAATCGCTCTACAATTGCACATTTTATATCTTTGTTTTGTGTTGTAAAATATATAATATTATTATTTTTACAAAACAATTTAAAATATTTATTATCAAATTCACCGCCTTTATCTGACCGCAATTTTGTTGGTTTTTTAATTTTAAACAATACTTTAAAATTTTTTAAAATTTCAATTGCTGTTTTGGATTTTAATGGAAATACATAAGCAAATTTAGAAAAACAGTCAATGATTACTAATATATAGTTATATCCAGAATTTTGCCGTGAATATTGACGCATGTCAATAAGATCGCATTCCCATTGCTCATCGATATAAGATACATATATTTTATTTCGTAAAAAATGTTTTTTTATTGGTTTATGTAAAGTGTATACATTTTGTTTGGATAGCCAATTTTTAACATGTTTTAAAGATACATTTGGATTAATATTTTTACTATAATTATATAATTTGTTAACACCACTGAACGATGCAGGATGTTTTAAATTATAATATATATTTTTAAATACATTATCCATCAATCGCTGTCATCAAATGGTATATCCCAGGGCTTGTTTCTAGGTTTTTTTTCAGCCGGTTCTTCACTTGCACTCCTTTCCAATTTACGCTTTCCTTTTTTAATTATTTTATAATTTTCATTAAAATTACTTAATCCTGGATTATCGTTTGTGTTTGTTGAATTATTTTCTTTGCCAATAGGATATACTATTTCATCTGTATTGTCATTATTATTATTATCATTAATAATGTTAATATCATTTGTGTCTATTTGTGGTACTTCACTGTTAGTAATTATATTATTATTATAATCATTATTATTAGTATTGCTATTATTATTATTATTCGAATGGTTTTTATTGAGTGAATGATATTCTAGCAATTGTGATTTAACCAATTCATTTATAATAAATTTAGGATCAATATCAGCTAAATATAATAATTTAATAAGTTCAGGCATTCCTTGTATATTTTTTACATTAGTTTGAGTAATATTTAATAATTTTGCTAAATTACTATTTGAATTAAATGTTCCGTCATCATTTTTTATATGTAAGTCTTCATTAAATCCATTAATTTTAGCTAAACTTAAAACAATTTTTATTATACGCGATTGTTTATCTAAAGGATTACTACGTTTTTTCTTGAGCGTTTTTTGTGGTAAACTTGAATTCAACTCATTAGTTTTATTTTCATTTTCCACATCATAAGGCATGACAACCATTGGTGTTGGATCGGCCATTTTATTTTATTTGGGAAATAAGTGTAGGTAAAATACTTGCTAATGCTGTTAAAACAATTGGTAAAAAACCACCACTTTGTGAAATTAATTTTTTTCGTTTTTTACAACAGTTACGATTTTTTGAGTTACACAAACTTTCCAGTGTTTTTCTATGCGGCTTTAAATTAGATTTTTGATGTTGACTCAATTTAATCTTTCCATTAAGTGTGTTGTGGGCCAACTCTTGCAGAGCATTATATAAGATTTTTTCGTTACCTAGTTTGGATAGTATACGTTTTCTGTCATTACTGTTCAGTTTGGTTACCGCCCGAAGGAGTGGTAACGATGATTTTAAACTTTTTGAATAATAATCATTCATAGTTTATAAAATATAGGACAAAAACTATGTTTTCTAGACAAATCGTCGGTCAATTCTTCTTTAAATATACGAGTTTTTAATCTATAGTCGTCGTTTGAACTGGGGTGCAAATCAATTATTAAATAACTATATAAGTTTGTTGTTGCCTGCTTAAATACATTAACCACTTGTTTGAATTTATTTGGAAATATTTGTTGACTTAAAAGTTTAATTTGTTGTAAATTTCGTATGCCTCTCATTAAAATAATATAATGAGAATTAAGACTTATTGTTCGCATTTGCTTATTTTGATTGAATAAATTTTGAACAATAAAAATAACGCTCATATTATTATGATGTGAAGTTTTTGTAAACAAGTCTTTAATTTCATTTGTAATATTATCCATTAAATCATCTAATACAATTAAATCTGGTTTATTTTTTTTCATTTCTTCCAATGTAGGTATACCTTTGTTGAAAATTATATTTACTTTGTTAAATCTTTCGGTAAATATACTTTCTTTTTCAGAATAACACCACAAAACATTCAAATTTGAGTTGTGATTAATATCAATTAAATTTTTCCAATTATTAAGTAGCCGTTTAACAAATACAGTTTTACCACTGCTTGTCATACCAGCTACTATTGACGTAAATGGATGTTTAAATTTAAAATTTTCTAAACACATTTATAAAATAAATTGTTTAAATTAAAATTTTCCAATAATCATTAGTTCATTTGATTTTATAATAAATTTTTGAAATTCTTCCCAGTTTAATAAAATAGTGCGAGTATGGGCAGTATTTATTGAGATTTTAGACCGTTTAGAAATGGTAATCCAGAATGGATTACTGCTTTTTGAAAGATACAAATCATATTTTTTCTCGTCAGTGGCTAAATTTGCTGTGGTGTACGAAATTGATGAAGTTATCATCCAATTAAATATTCTAATAAATTCATCAGGAGTAACAGTAATTTTAACTCCAGTTGGAAATAATTTCTGGCCTAGAGGACCATAACCAACATGATGTGTTAATCCGTCCGATTGGTTATATACACTTAGTTCTACCAAACTTTTGTCATAGTACTCGTTATAAAACAAATTTAACATATTAATATGTTCTTGCTCTATATTGCTAAGTTGTATATTCTTTTTTAATATATACTTGTTTTTGGTTTTGTTTAATGAATTTTCCGCTTCAGTTATATTAAATCCTTTTGTTTGATTATTATTATGTTTTACTAAACTAGTTTCATTTAATTGTGCATTGCAATTAATTCCTTCATGGAAGCATAGCATTGCATTTACTATAATTAACATTTTTAATCTTAAAGTTTCATTCATTTTTATAAATTTTTTTAATAAAATAAAATATCAATTAAACTTTAATAATTTGAATTATAAAATATTATATTCAATCTGATTGACTGTTTGCTGTTTCGTTAGGAGTTTTCCACTCGTGTTGGCGTACGTGTTTTTCTAAGTTTTTTATATATAATTTAAGTTTTTTAATTTCTTTCAAAATTACTCTTAGTAAACGTATTTCAGTAACTGGGTGTTCGTAGTATTCGTATGAATCATTACTCTCACTCGAGCTTGACATGATATGTGGATTTGTAAACTCGCCACACCGTATTTATACCAGAAAATTAAAGGTAAGTGATGTAATAAACAGGTTTTGCAATAAACACGTTTGGTAATAAAACAAGTTTTTATTATATGTTATAATTAAAACAGGTACATTTGATTGATATAATATTTAAGAAAAATATATTTTAAAACATGCTCTTATTTTATCTCTACAATTAGGACAATTAGAAAAATAAGGGGCACAATATGAACAGCACATAGTGTGCCCACAAGGTAAAAATGATATAGATATAGGCTTTTCAATACAAATTTTACATAAATTTAATTCTTCGTCGAGTTCTTTGATTTCGACGTTATTTGTATCCAATTCTTTCTTCATTTCTTCATAACTATCAAATGGTTTTCCGTCTTTCAAATGTTTTCTGTAGACAGCATCTCGTATAACAGCGGCCGGGTAGTCTACAAGTTGTTTCATATAATTTGATCTAAACGTTTTGGTGATATTTTCTTTGAAACTTTGAGAAAATTTATTTTTTTGTTTGCGAAGACAATCGGAGTTTAAGTTTACTATTAAACATTTATTACTCCAACGTTCGTGTTCAATCCATGGATCATCAGTATTTTCCCAACTCCGAGCGCCCATACCACAATAATAACAAGTAACTGAATCGCCATTTTGTGTTGAAAAAAAACCGGCGTTAACAAACTCTTCAACATGTATTGGCACTTTAGTCCATACTGTACCAATAAAACTATTTATACGCAGCGACCGCAAAGAAAAATAATCATATATTGCTCCTCTAACTCTAAAAACTTTATAATAATTTTTTAGCTGAGTATCGACTGTAAAGTCTTCACATGAATAAGTTGCCATATCTTATAATTAAATTTTATGAAATTCATATGTTTTTATACATATATGTTGGTATTTATAAAACATGCGCATTAAGAATGAAATATTCGTCTCATTTGTACAAGTGGCGCTCTGCATGTTGGACAATGCCCCATTTTTTCTGCACATGTTGAGCATGTAATCAAATGCCCACATTTATAAACAACATTTATTTCATTAACTAAACATATTTTGCATTGTATAGTAGAATTATCTGTTGGCTCCGTGGGTATAACACATTTCATTGGACAATTTCCAACATTCTCACCTCGCGCAAATCGGCAATCATATGATTTATGGTCAATTTTATTTGTTCTGTTTACATTACTGATAACTATACGGCAAAAAGCACACTGAACTGTATTATTAAATAACGTATAAAAAAATCCGTCTTTAGCTAGCTCGTGTGCATAATCAATTAATGGGTACTGGTAGTGTGGATAATCAAATGACATTAATCGGTTTTTTTCACTTCGCATTAATATAAAAAACATTTCAACATTAAATATTTTATCAGATTTTAATACTCTTGGTATATACACTGGTGAATATATAGCTTCAAGCATAAAAATATCCATTTCGGGTCGTGTTGATCGTGTCAGATTATGAATGTTATACATATTTAAAAATTTAATCATAAAATTTGTTGGTACAGGTCTACAATAAAAATCAGGATTACAAAAATTTGGTGATCCTGCAATTTTTGGAGTGGCGCAAGTTTCAGGCACTACTTCATTGATGCTCACATCTCTTCCTTGAATGAATGCACAATAAGGTGATGTTTTCTTGTGATTTTCGTGTATATCTTTTGATTTGTTAAATTTTACAACTTGGGAACATGAAAAACATACAAATGCTTTTATTGATAAGTCAGCATAAAACCCCAGAGATGCATATTCAATTTTTTTCTTTACTGTAACATTAAGCATTGTATATTTCCGTAGTGTTAAATGGCGAAACAACTCGTGTCTCAAGTAATACTCAACCATATTTGTATACAAACATACTATGAAAGCATTAGATTTTATACCCGAATGGAAGAGTTGTATAGTCTGCATTGAGCATGCGTTTATCGTAAACCAATTGAAACTGTTTCATTAAGTCATGGGTATGTATTTCATTAAACCCTGTAATAGCAAAGTTATTTTGCGGTACGTTAATCACAGAATTAATATTCTGAATATAATTATCAATTAAATGTTTCATTGATTCAAAATTTATTTTAATATTAGTTAAAGTGTTTAAAGTTAATCCTTTAACTTTAACAACATAATCATATGTATTTGAATTGGGGTAAAACACTTCATAACTATAATTTTTTGGTCCACACGATAAAAACTTTGTAATATACGCGTTGGGTTCGGTATCTGTACTCAATTCATTAGTTAATTCACCTAAAAATATACCTGTTTCAGGGATATACTCATTTGTTTTTGCTGTAAAAATTACTGAATCGGTATCGAAGTATAAGCAACGTTTACCTAGTCTATTAATTATATTGTATAACTGCAACCTTGCGTAACATGTCACGTAAGATGCCAGTATTACATTTGAATTTTTAGATTCATATCTATAGTCTTCTTTTTTATTATACTTAACCTGTATAATTTCATCACCAATTAAGTAAGCATCATCCACACTAATTGTTTCATTTTTTAATAATGTAAAAAATGCTTCAGGTGAAGAAATATATTCTATTGTTTTCATTATCGAAGAATTTTGCCCAAACTTACCCCAAAAAGAGTTAACAGCTATTTTATATGTATTCCGTTTACCAGAATTATTATTGATATTTTCGTGATTTAAAATAATTTTTTCTTTATTATAATAATTATCTATATATTTTAATTTTTCTTCATTATTGTCTATATTTTCAGGCCATCCACTGCTTTCAATTTTACCTTTTATGCAATCATTAATGAAATCTGAAAATAAACCATTAGTCTCTTTAGATAACTCTAATGTATTTTCGAAATGCCATATTTCGAAAATTTTTAATATAATATAACCATTTTTAATTGCATGTTTCAATTCAGGTGTTTGCCAAACTCCAACAAGTTTGCGATCGTCAACATTATGATTACAATTGTTTATTTTATCTTTACCACATGTGTAACACAATGTAAAAACTAGTTTTTCATTTATTTTTAATGGCAAAATTGGAAAATATAAGTTATTTGGAGGTAATACCGCACAATAAACTAAACCTTCATAATTATTTATATCTGTTGTCTCTAAATTTATTATTCTTTCTGGATGACCAATCGGAAATTTACCATATTTACAAACAAACGGATATAAACTTGTAAAGTCAAAATAATATATTTTTTCGTCGTCTTTAACATGATGGTATAGTTTGCTTGCATTAACTCTTCCGCCATAAAATCCTTCACGAGGCTGTAATACTGGATTGTTTTTATATTGATTGAAATTTCTTTGATGGTTTATAAAAAAATTATTAATTTCATCGCTAGTTTTTCTCAAATCTTTCAGTTGACACTCCCACATTGTTGTTATTTTGAATTTTGATTTCAGAAAGTTTTCTCGCTCAATTGTTTTCAAATATATTTCTCTCATTGTTAGCCCATTAAATGGACTAATTGTTTGATGGGCATTTATATTATAATGTTTGGGGCAGCCATGTATTAAATCTCCATAAAATTCTAATATTTCTCCAGTTTCCTGGATGTAACCATCTACTACATAACAATATAATCTGAATTCGCGTAATATTTTATATTTTCTTTGAGTTTGCATATAATCTAGCCATGCGTTTGAAATGTAGGATTGTTTTCTATTGTGGTCATAACCATTTGTTGGTATAATTGCTATTTGATTAAGTTTTAAATAATTAGATTTGTAAACTTCCATCACACTTTGTGGTAAAGTTATGCATCTTGAAAAACAATCCAAACCAAAATTTGTTTTCCACATGTCTCTGAATATCATGATTGCTTTCATTAAAATAAATACATCATTTTGGCAATATTTAATAAGTTCTGTTTGAAAATCAAATATATTATTATAATTGTGTTCATACCATTTGATAAACTTTATTTTATCATCTGGTTTTAACAAGTCTATTTGATAATATTTCAAATCAGGTAGTGTATCTAAAATTTTGCTCCAATTTTCAGGTTTATTATAATTATATGGAAAATAGCCTTTTTCTAAATTTTCAATATCAAATGTTTTGGGCAAACATTTTAAAGGCATAGCCAAAAATGATGCAGAATCAATAAAATTGAAATTTTTATGCTTTAATAATAAAATTTTATTGCCTTTTTTAATAACCTTAGGTTTAATATTATTTTTAATGAAATTATTAATTATAAATTGACAATCATACCCTTTGCTATTATGCGCTATTACTTTAACTTTAATATCTTGATTCAATTTTGTAGATTTTTTAGTTTCTTTCAATTTCAAATGCAAGTCACTGAATAAATAATTTAAAAATAATTCAACACATTTTATACCTTTAAATATTTTGGTTTCAGCATAGCAAAGTTGGCAATATTTTCTTTTAGTTTTGGTGTTTACATCCCAACAAACATCACATACAACTTCAACACAACATAAATTCGGTACGTGTAATTGTTTATTGTCATATGTAGTTTCAATATAACTTTCAAAATCATAAAAAACAAATACTTTAATATTATTATCTTTAATTTCTAATTCAAATTTATTTGTTGGCGTCACATAACATTTATGATGTGTTTGTTGAACAAATAATTTACATGTTGGGCATTTAATTGTACCGCACACGTGAATTTTAGTTGTATAACATTTTTTACACAATTTACAATACTTAAATTTATTACATATATTTTTAATTTTATGATTTTGGTAGCATGTATCTGATAAAAAATACCTATTACAATCTAAACAATCTCTTTTATTCATTTCAATACATTTCGGACTTGAATAACAACATTTACATGTATGTTCACAACGATGATTATACACATTCATATAACCTTTTAGACAAATTTTACAAAAATAATTACACTTCAAAAATGCTTTTATTGATAATAAGCAATCAGCATGATTATTGGCTAAATAAATATATACTTGTTTATCAGCATAAATACCTTTGTATATAAATTGTTTTGGCGGCGAAACAACAATAAGTTGATATTGATTACCTAAAGCAGATTGAAATTTTTCAAAACTATTATAACTAAATTCTATATTATTATAAGAAAACCCAGCTTTTTGACATAAATCGTATGCCTTAAGTGTTTGACATCTGCCTGTGTCTTCCCGAAAGCGCCGCCAATTTTTATTTCGCATCCCATCTACATATAATTTCGATAGAACTATAGCTCTTGCCAAACATAAGCCATCTCCTTTAACTGACACTACTTTATTTGAATTTTTTCGCCAAACGTTAATATTTAGTATAGATGGCGTGTCGTATCGCCCGCCAATGACAGGTACTTTAACTGCAATCAAATCTATCTCTAAGAAACCATTGAATAAAAATTCTCGTTTACTTTGAGTGACTTTTGCTATTTCATCCATTAATAAACGTATGTCAAAATTCTTTTTCTCTCGAAATGGTGTATAAATTTCCCTATCTAAATCAATATTTCTTAAAGACAAACGAATCATATCATTGTCATTTAAATCAAATAAAATTGCTTCAGTTATTTCCAACAAAACACGTTTTATTTCTTCTAAAATAAACAATAAACTTATATTTTTATTAGTTACATCATAGTATAAATGTATATTTAAAGTTTTATTTAAAGTATTAAATTTTCGGCTATGTGTTGAAGTTTCGGATATAATTTCGCTATGAATGAATTTATTCATTATACTAACTAAATTATATAAAAAACAATACAATATATACTTTTAAAATATAGGTGGAGTTAATATTTCAAATAGATTGTAGAGAGTGTTTGCCAGTCCTTCTTTCAAATCAATAAACGAGCACAATTTATTGATTACAGTTGTAGTGTTTTTCTTGAATTCAGGAATAACCACTTGTAACTGCATTACACGATCAGGTTCGGAAACGTTCAATAAATCCATTAGTTTAGTAAATCGTTTAATATAATTATTATCCAATTCATTTTTAATCATTACTTCATTCAATAATTCATTTTTATTTGGATAGTTTTTAAAGTAATCCTTACAAATATAATGTTCTCCAATGTTGGATACACAAGCAATACATTTTGATTTTATTGAATTTATTATTATTGGCCCTAAAGTAGATATAAACAAATCTTGTGTCAAGTCTTGTAAATCAGTACCTTTAATATTTTGATTCTTTAGCAAAAAATCCAGTATTATATTATTTTTTTCTAATATGTTTTTATCGTCATTATCCATTAAAATACCAAAACATTTATTATTTTCTGATGTTACAATTGAAAATAAATTGTCATTTATTTTATTGCCAATTAAATATTTTTTTCCATCAAAAATTGAATAACTTAAATTACTTTGCAAAAATTGTTTTAACCATATAAATTCTGAATGTGAAAAGTTTATTCCGATAGAAACGCTACCAACTACATTTACTCTTAATTCAAGTCGATTAATACGATATTTATGTTTAATATTATCTCTTGTATTTTCTCCAACGCCTTGAACAACTCGGGCTGTTTTATAGCAAAGTTTATCATTGATAGCTGTTGTTGATAATGGAACTTCAAATAGTGTTTGCCACTCCATGGTGTATGATTAAATGAATAATAAAAGAAAAAATACATGATTATATACTTGAAGTAAGAGGCGTGGCTTTATTCATTGAGTTCGTTCTCTTTAAGATTATAAATTTGCGGTTTCGAAAATATGCCGTTCAATGCCAGTAAAGATATATTGGCTTTAAAATCGCTTAACACAATATTAGGTATAATATTTAAATAGTGATTATACGGATCAGTTATTTGTGTCAAAACTATACGACAAAAATCATCAACACCTGTTAACGACGACAAGTGTGTTTTGTCTACACTTAAATAATAAAAATGTTTATAAATTTGAAATATAAAACTATAGTTATCTAAATTATAGCGTCGATCAACTCTCTCGTCATATTCTTCAGTGTAATTTAATATAAAACACAAAATGTGATATTTATCATAAATAGTTTTACGATCAATAAAAGGCTGAGAATTTTTTGCAGTTTTTACACAATTTATAAAATGTTTGCTAGCTTTGTCAAGCTCAACATTAAGCTCGCATAAGTTGCACAACGTGTACTTGTCTTCAGACCACATTTTAATGATACTAGCCAAACATTTCATGCAATTATATACTTGACTTTACATCTGCGCGCAAATTACTATGCGCAATTAATGCATTGTTCAATTGCGCAGGCGTACAAGACTATGCGGTACAATAAGTTTATTTAAGCAATACAAATAATATAAAATACAATATGGTTATAATAAGTAAAGTTATATATAATAAAATATAAAAAGTACAATAAAATATAATATAATAAAACAATAAAATATGTTTATTGAAATTCTACCATCCCTTCTTCGATATGCGGGTAGGTTTCAATGATGGCATCATATGTTTCAGTAATAATAGGTTTTGTTTGGTCCTGTTCATATGTAATATTAGGAATTGTACGTCCATTGGGGAGTTCTTTCCAAAGATATGTCCCGACAGCACTGCAAGGTACCCCATCGTAAATGCTGTAAAACCCATAGTTTGATTCCATCAGACAAGGCTCAAAGTTATGAATTCTTTGTTGAATATACTTGACATCACGAGACGTGCCAATAATTTTTATTTTTTGATAAAATATTTGTGGATAAAATTCTTGAAACAAATGGCGCACAAGTTTAGTATGAGTACTCATGTAAGATTGTGTTGGCAATGATTGAGTATTTTTTATAGTATATATTACTTGATATAATTCAAATATCAATTCGCGAAATGAATCGTTGATAACAATACTTTTATCTTCCCAATACTGTTTAATTTCTTTATCCAATCGATTTTGATTTATAATGCTATCATTTTGAGTGTCGATATAAAAAGGTTTTTGTTGTAAAAAATCAAAAACATGCATTATAATCTCGTAATACTTTTGTACAAAATCTAACTGGCATTTTTTTTCTTTAACTTTTTTCAATAACTCATTGCGTGCCAAACAATTAATATAGTGTATGTGATACACAGAAATATGCAGATTCCCATCACAATATAAACATTTCATTTTATGCATATCAAGAAAAATTTTGTTTTTTTCATGAGAAGTTTCATTTTCATTATTGTTTATTTGCATTGTAAGATTTTATAAATATATAACAATAATGTTTTTATTACTTATGTATATAAGTATTATATATTAATAATAATGCGCCGCTTGTTCACGGCGTCAATACATATAATAGCTAAACATTCAAATGTTGCTATTTTATATAGCTATTGATTATTAAACTGTAATACAGCACATGCGTAACTATTATATAGAGCATGCATATGTGTTGCGCATGACTGTCATGCACTAATAATACTAACGCCACCAAGTGTTAATGTTTTAAAACAATACACTATATAAAGCAATAATATTTTAATGATAAAAGTATACTGTTTTTAAAATTTACAATAATACGTCATGTAAAATTTATAATAATTCATATGTTAAATATATTATTTATCAAAAATGTTATCAAAAATAGTAATAAAAATTCTAAAATTAATTTCAAATAATTATTTTTATATTAAAAAAATTAGTTTTAATAACAAAAATTTAAAATTCAAAAAGCTACACCAATAAAATTCCCCAATAAAATTTACAGAATAATTACAACTCATAAAATAAAAAAATACATTAAAATATAAAAATTTAATATAAAATAAAACATGAAATTTTTTAAAACTGAAATATTTAAAAAATATATATATAATAAAATTTATTTAATGCTTAATATTGAAGTCTTTGCAGCATTTAATAAATATGGGTTTTTTGACATTTCATCCATAAATGCCTGTATTTTGGCCTGAGACTCAGCTACGGCTTTCTGGTGGTTTTCATCGGCCATTTTCTCTTCATCTTGTAATTTTTGCTGCTGTTGTTGTTCGGCAGCAATTTTTATTTCCAAAGACTTTTGTTTTTTTAAAAGGTCTGTCAACGTGCGAGAATGAACAATAGTTGCCTATAAAATAAATAATTTTTTATTGACAAGAAATATATTTTGAAATTTTATTACCAATTTTTTTGCCGAAACAAATTTTTTAGTTTTTTTAGTTGCTTTGATGGCCACTGCAGCATTCAATGGGTACTCATTTTGTGAGTTTTTAGTCTGTAAAAAATAAAAAATTAATTAAATTTTAAAAAATTTTATTAATTATTTTTACTTTTTGAATATAGCAGTTATTGCCATCAAAAATGACACCTAAACAGACCTTTTTCGGTGCACTGACAATAGTTTTTGAATCATTTCGTGTTGCTTGGGTCTCGTCTAAAGTTAGTGCAGTATGTATTGGTTGTGGCACTAAATGATTAAAAATTAAATTAAAAATTAAAAACATTTAAAACATTATATATGATGAACTATAAAAACTAACCTGAAATTGAATTTACTGCTCGGGTAGTTTCTGACTTAATAGAGATATTGTCGTCTTCTTTAATCACTGGTTCTTCCGGGTTATATTCTATTGGCAAAGGGTAAGAACGAGAATTATCCAGGTCTCCTTCATCCGATGAAATGCATGACAGCTCGTCTTCGTCTGAGTCAACGATCGACTGACTTTTTGTAGGTCTCCCTCGTTTGCGTGAGCGAGTTGTGTTTGAGTCAAAACTCATGGTAGGCCGCCAATCATACAATTTAATGATAGTCTCTTCTTTAATGTCTTCATTTTTTTCAATAGATTTTTTAATAAGCTTGTCTGAAAAACACAATTAAAACAGTTAATTAACAATTTAATAAAATATTATTTATTAATATATACTTATTTTAGCGGCCTGAACACTCAATTTGTTAGACAAGACTGCCAATTTACCCAAACGCATAAATTTCATTTCATCCTCCATGTTCTAATGTAAGGGAAATAAAACATAAATAAGTTTCATTAAGTTTTTTATAATTTATAAAAAATTATATTTTTAATATTAACAAATTAGTTTTATTTTATTTTGTTTTTAAAATAAAATTTTAAATAATTGTTTAGTTTCAAAATACAAAAAACAATTATTTAAAATTTTAATATAAATACAATATAAAACCAAATATATTAATAATAAAATACATATATTTTTATATTAAAAAGTAATTTAAGTTTATAATAAATATATAATTTACTTACATTTTTAAATTTAACTAATATTGTTTTTGTATAATATTTTTAACTTTTATTATTTAAGTTTTGTATAAAATATATTTAAAAAATTATAAAAATATAATATTTAAAAACACTATAAAATATATTTTTTCAGTTTATTTATAAAAAAATACTTTTAAAACTATTTTAATAAATTTATTTAAAAAACAATTTAAAAAACAATTTAAAAAAACAATTTAATATTAATAATAATATACTAATATTAAATTTAATATTATTTTTCACAAGTTTTATTTGTTTTTATTTTATTTTTTAAACCAAATCAATTTATTTAATTAATACTTTATTTTTTATTTAATATAAAAATATTTTTAAAATTCACTTCACTTCACAACACTTCACTTCACTTAACATTGAAAAATTTAAATTAAATAGTAATTTTATAACAATTTTATGAGAAATCTCATGTATGAGGAGCTTCTTATATACCCACTCTCTCCCTGATCTCACTTAATGACTAACCAATTAGAGCGCAGCATTGCTCCACATCATAAATTAAATAACGAATAGCGTTCAAGCAGTGGCGTATATATTTTTTATTTATAAATATAAGAGACGGAACCAAATACAAATTAAAATTTATATTAAATTTATATTACAATTTATAAATTCAGTTTTAATTACAATTAGTCAAATGCCCGAATGACCACTCATTGTGTATATGCATAAAGTTGTCCTCTAACTATATATTCAATATAAATTAATTTCATGTTTGGAGTTTAA